>VDFB02104983.1:0-36009 GCA_007258455.2 Sequoia sempervirens | reverse complement strand
AGTTGGCCCAAACCTTTTGGTTTTACCAAAACATTTGGAATTGGCAGCAGCAGGGGAGGCAGCAACAGGGTCCACTCAGAGTCAGATTTTTGAAAACATTGCCTCTATTACGACGCAGATTGATCAGATTTCATCTGATCGAGTTGGTAGATATTTATTACGCCCACGGATCAACCTTCCTCCCACTGAGGCTACATCTGCATCGTATGATCCATTTATTAGTGTCGATCTACCTACTCTTGTAGATGTCGAGCATATGACCCACACGACTCTGCATAATACGTGTAGACTCTCAATTTTGGATTTACTAGCAGCATATCAGGTTATCAGTGAGGACCATGGGATTGCTCTTGACAGGGTACCAGACTTTATTAGACAACGATATCCTCATACACATATGAGCCACAGGGTGGCAAATGCAACTCAGGATATTCCACATCAGCCTACAGAATCCCATGCACATCATGTTTCTGTTGATCCTTTAGCTTGTCCAGGTGGTCATTAGGATGTTACAGGTCACGTTGAGGCTACTGCGACACCTGATCATGTCCATGGGACATATAGTCGACTTCTTTTTGCTACTGATACTGTACATGCTACAGAGCCCCCTACGATGTCTTTACATTCTCGTGATCTTAGTGACATTGGTAGAGCCATCAAGCAGGCACAACAGGTACTTTCAATTTATAATTTAAATACATGTATATATTTTTAAAATTGTGTTCTAAAAATTTATGTAATGCATTTTAAAAACTTCTAGGGGTTTAACTCCTGATTGAAATTGTGTACTTGAAAATTTTAAGCAGTATGGTGAATTCCCAGACTTTGGAAATTTGGAGCATGATGGCAATCCCATGCAGTATGTAGATGAGGTACATTTAAATTTAATTTTAAAAAACTAATTACTTGATGTTTAAGTTTGAACACATTGAACTCAAGTACATTGTAAAATTTTTAGATAATTTTACATATATATGTGTACTTGAACACATGCAGGGGTTGGGATGAGGCTCAGGACACAGATCGAGAGATATTGGATCAAGACATGGATCCACACATCTTGGATCAGTAGAGCGATCGGTCCATGGATCGAGGGAGAGGTCGAGAGAGAGATCGAGCCATGTATCGAGGGAGAGGTCGAGGGAGAGATCGAGCCATAGATCTGATGATTCTATTCATACCAGACATCCCTCTCTTTGAGATTTGTTTTATAGTATTACATGTTTGAGATCATTTTATTACATGTTGGAGACACTTTTTATGATTTATGTATTGAACATTTGGACATGTTACATACTTATGTTTTATGGTACACATATATATACTTGTTATAATTTACATGTCACATTCATACAGTTATGTTTTATGGTTTGAATCTTAGAGGTTTGTTATATACGTGCATTATTATGGTTTAATGAACTCACTTACATTACATCTATAAGTACCTTTATTTAAATTTAAATTATGGTAACTTGTTCAAATGCACTTGTTGTACATATATAGATAACTAAATACATTGTGAAATCAAAATGTTGGACTCCACTATCTAATGGTTGCTATTTGTAAATATAAAAAGATGGACATGTACATGTAATTAATTTAAATAAATAGTTCAAATGAATTTGTCTTTAATAAATAGGTCAAGAAATAGAAAAAATTGAATGCACATATGCTTGAGATTAATGCTATACATTTTAAAGTAGAACATAAAAATGCAATTGGAAATAGATGATAGTTAGATTGAATTCTTTAAAGCTCTAAATGTTCATTTTTAAAGTCAGTAAAAGTTAAATACATTTAAATTGTGCATATATCATGCTCTACATTAACCTAATTTCTAATTCCATATAATCTAATACACATGTTCATTTGACTGTGCATGCAAAGAATTCTTGAACTAGATGATGAGCTATACTTGTGTCAAGTTGAATGTAAATGAAATCATATATATATGTTTGAAAGTGTTCACTTAAGAATGAACCATATAATTCAAATAAAGCATGCAAGCTATAAGTGGAGATGAATGTAAATGAAATCAAATTTCTAGTATTGAAAGTTTAAGAATTCCATGTGGAACATTTATATATATGTAATTAGAAATTGATATATATATTTAAATCTTGAAAGACATGCACATTTAATATTAAATTAAAAATTGATGACAATTCTATATAAATTAAAAATTGATCAAGTAGATCTCTTGGATAACAATTCTATATATAAATTAAAAATTGATCAATCCATATTTAATTGTACTGGAAAGATGGACCAAATTACATACATGGTCTCAAGCTATACATGGTAAACAAAGCTAAATTGATACCAAAATGTAGCTATCTCAAGCACCCCAAACACCATCACTATGATTCACTACAATGTTCATATATTCCAATGCACCTTAAGGTGAACAAGAAAGGACAAACCAAGAGAACCTGGATACAATCTAACATTAACAAAATGGATAAATAATTTAGTTCTATACTTAAAAGATAGGAGCTAATATTCTTAAGCAAATTTGGATTTTAAAGATGAAATCAAATTATAAGGTCAAAAGATTTTTTATTAGGAGATTGGATTTGAAATGGATGATAGTCTAGATTAAGGATAAGGTCCCTAGATGTTGAAAAATTTGGGTGATGATGAAAGGACAATATGATGTATGGACTAGATTGAGACCAAGTAACCAAATTTTAATGTTTAAGTGATGCTTTTTTATTATTAAGGATGGAGAATGGATGTACGGTTGAGATGGATCTAGATGGATAATTTTTAAATGATTCTAGGATGAGGGATGCTTACTTGATGAAAATTTAATAAAATTAGGATGTGATGATTAGGATACATGAAAATCCAAATGATAATTTAAAATTATTGAATGTCGTGCATTAGTAATGTATAAAAAATAAAGAAAAGTAGAGACAACATTTATGTCTAGATTCTTCACCACTCAAACACCAAATCAACTAGATAATTTTATACAAGTTTGTGGAGTTGAATGTTCAAATGAAATGAAAGATTTGAATGTGAACTTAAGAATTCCACAGAACATAAATAAATTTAAATGCAAAATTGGAACATAGACTAGGTTTTGTACATATTGTTGCATGTATATATATTCAATCTAGCTCATGTATATAGGTGGAGTTGAACAAATATTTAAATTCAAAGATTTGAAAGTGAAAGTTTAACAATTCCATGTGTCAAACATAAAAATTTACAATCAAGGAATCTAGAGAGATGATATAAAGGAATTTCTAGAGATTCTCAAGAGTGAAGGTTTAAAAGAATGAACCATGTCCAACATGTAAAAATGCAATTGGAAATTTAGACGATTTAAAGGAATTTAGGCAAAATGTAAATTAAAACATTTTTAAAGTCACTGGGTTTTGTAGATCAAGTATATATATGATCTAACATACATGTCACATTCTAAAAAAAACCATTCTAAATCATGTCACATGTCTGGAATCAATACAAATATATAAATTATCTAGATTTGGAGTCATAAATGTGTACACATGTATCCAAAAAACAACTTAAAGCTCATGGTACATAAAATCTGGATCCTCTCTATCTTTAATTATCTCTAAAATCTTCTCATGATCTTCAATAGGCAACCTCCACTTTTGTTTGGCACATCCTCTTTTAGGTAAAGTTTCTAAATTTATTTTTGTTGCCAAAACTAAGTGACTGTAATGTAGAACCTTTTGTCCTGGCCTATAATCAATAAATATAATACCATTTTTATCTATCTTTATTTGTTGATAATATGTGCCTTCAATAACGACTGATCCAATGGGATACTCTTGTCCATCACCATCTGTCATCGATTCGAACAATTTTCTTTTTGGTTGTGTACATCTTAGTAGATAGTAATCTACACCTTCTGCATTTTCAGGATCTGCAACTACAGCGAAAATATCTCCTGTACACACACCACATATTTACATATTTAAGTAAATTATACATTTAAAAGTTGTAAAAATTTATATTTTATATTTGAAACTTACTTAAACATAGAATATATATATATATATATAAATTTAAATCTTGATTTTAACTAAATTAATCAATTTGGACATACCTATAACAACTAAATCAGATACATGTTCGTAATCAGCTGAATATAGTGGATCATAGACATCAACATTGTCATCTTCAACAAAAGGAGGCATTGATATTAATTGTTTCATTTCCCATTGTGAAACATACTCATCTCTAATATTCTCACATTGAACAATATTTTCATTGTCCTCAATGCAATCAATACAAAAACATGATTTTTCTCTCACATTCATTGCATAAGGCCTACTACTCCCCATTGTCATGATTTGATGTAGATTTCTAATACCATGAATTGCTTGACAATTATAAGGATTTGATCGATCAATATCTGTAAATTAAATTCAAACTTGAAAATTCAATTTGAAATCATGTATGTACTTGAACTTTGAAATTCAAATTTTTAAAACAAATTTTGACTAGACATACATACCTGTAACTTACCAAAAATACCGTGTGTTGTATGTTGAGTCGCGAGCAGAAAAATGACTTTTGCATCATTCAACAATTTTGTTTGCATTCCGTATGGCATTACCTACAAGTTACACACAAGTTGGCACAATTTGTCACCTATTACTTTCAAAGAACTTAAAAGAAAATTTAATTTAGTTAAATTAAATATATATATATATATATATATCTAATCTTTTAAAAAGTATGAAGCTAAATTGGACATACCGGCAAGTTCATGTTGACGAAGTGCACGCTTCACACATGCTCCTGCTCCATCGTGCTCTCCTTTTCCATGTCCACTCTCATAAAAATTCCACAAAAATTTGGTGTTGTGTCTAGCATGTTGACTGCTTAACCAAACAAAGGATTTTGCAGACTTAAATTGTCATGTGAAGTTACAAATAATTAAACACTTGAAAACCAAATTATCTTCAAAAAACAATTTAAGTCTCAAAGTTTTAAAAGTAAATATAAATTAATTAAAAATAATTTAAAAACCAATGTACTTACCAGCACATCCATCAGACCATATCCAGTGTTGTTCTTGATTTATGCCACGTCATCTTAGGTCTTCAAAAAACATTTTGAAACAATGAGCTACATAGCTTCTATCATGATTCGTATCATCACTGATATAAAAGTGAACCTCTTTGATGATAATTCTATCATCTTTGCTACGTTGTATTCCATCGACCGCTAACTCTGCATGCCTGTAGCAAACTTGCACGAAGATTGCAACTTGCTCTAAATGATAATATTGACTTTGAATCTCAGTTTGAGGACTAAATGTATAGTTCTCAGAGAAATCTACAATAGAGAGAATACAACCTGGCGGAAAACAATTCTTTGAATAACGAAATTGCTTAGATTGCCATCTTGCACCATGACAATGTTGGATATGTGGATATATGATATTGCGAAATTTACTCATGAATTCATTGTAAGGCAATCCACTCTCTTTGACAACAATTTTTTGGCCTCAACTCCTGACTTCGTTAAGTATGTCTCATATTCAAATCTCTTCCAAGTAACTTGCATTTCATTATTGTCAACATGTAAAAGATTCTTCAAATCTCCACAATCATTACATACATTTTTATACACCTAACGCTGGAATTCATCCTAATTTTCTCATTTTTCACATAGAAGAGACTCTACAAATTCAGTGCTTGTGCTCTGTGGATGGCTAAATTCTTGACTCAATTGCTGCCATAACTTTTCTATATGATTGTAGGTGTAGATAAAATTCAACATGGTTTCAACAACAACAAGTTTCACATACTTTATTTATACATACAAATGATGGTCGTAGTGTTTCAAACATCCTTTGACAAATCTTCACATTTAAAAATTCTTGTTTAAATGCTTCAAAAGTTCACTTTATGTTGTATCTATAAAATGTTTTGGATGAGAAATTTTTGTACCATCATCACCTATTATTTGTATAGTATCCCTTCTATTGGAAGAAACATGAGAGCGGGTGGTCCAATATTCAACAACTTGTTTCTTTACATCTTCTGAAATTCTATCTTTTCGAGGAACCCTACAAATATTTACCTAATTTTTCTCAATTTTTCCATCTATTTCATCTCTCTTTTCAATATATCTTTGAACAGTTCTCCTAGAAACATTTAGTAATTCAGAAATTGCTTGAACTTGTCTTCTATATGATAATTTCTTACTAGAAATTACAGCATCAACGCTCTACGTGCAACACTTAAATCACTAGACCAACTCTTCTTTTCAATACATTCTAATGCTTCTTGCAGGTTTTCAACAATTGTTTGTTTTAAATTTGATGACTTTTTCCTATTATCAACCCCTAACAACTCCAAAACAGGGGTCATTTCTTTTCGTATAAATAACTTTGCAATTAACTGTGCTCTTCCAATTAAAGATTTCTCTTCAAAAAATTCATCCCATATTTTTTTAGAGTGTAATTTTAATGTGCTTTCAGATAACATATCTTCAGATGAGATATTATTTAAAAGAGAATCTTCATCCATCTCCATCAAATTTTCCATACCATAGTCCAAAACATTTATATTAGTACTAGGTTCAGTTTGTTCTTATACCTGTACGTCACCTTGATCATCAATATTTTCCATGGGTTGTTGTTCAGTAGATGTTCCTTCATCCGCTTTTCTCTTTCTTTGTCTTACTCGTGTTCATTCATACTTCCTTGATCTAGTCCTTCAATTTGCCATCACAAATTACACTCAAATTTGAATGATTGCCTACATAGAAATTTGTACACACATAAGCTTTCCATGAAACATGTACATGTAATATAGCATAAATATTTTAAAAAACTTGTAACTAGATGCAAAACATAAACATAAAATATTTAAACAAAAGATTTTAATAAACATAAACATGCAAAACATAAAATATTTTTAATTGAATAATGAATATATTTCTACACATATTTCTTTGATGTTAATATTTTAATAAAAAAAAAGTGAAAACAAACTTCAAATGCATTTTCAATAAAAAACATAATCAATTAAATAAATTAAAGATCAATACACCTTAAAAATATCTCTCCTCTTCTCCAAATGCCTTTTTTTTGTCGAAATATGTCTTGTAAATTTTAGAAATGATAAACCTTCCAAAATGTTGAAATAAATCTTCTTTAATCGAAAATAGTCGAGAAAATTTTGAAATATTTGTTATTTTCGAATTTTTTTAATTTGATAAATTTGGAAAAAAATAACTTTATTTTATTTCATTCATTTTCGGCCGAGTAGTTACCGGCCGATAACTTTCCGAATCGATTAATTTTCGGCCGATTCATTACCGGCCGATAGGGTTTCGGCGAAACTTGGTCGGCCGAAAACGTGTCGGCCGAAAACATCTAGTTGGCATCCTACATGGCAGCTTACTCATCATTTTTCAGAATTTTCTGAAACATTCATTTTTGGCAGAGTATTTCTCTAGTCAGATTGATTTTTTTGCAAAAAATAAAAATACCCTTTTGTAGAGCTTGAAGTGTAGAATCCAAATATATAATTTTTATAATATTTTGATTAGTTTTGATATCTTTTATTTTTAAAATAATGCAAGTAGGTTTTAAAAATTAAAAAAGAGGCTGATTTGATATTAAAAAAATGATAGTAAAGTTTATTAAAATGTTTTAAATATTATATGAGGCATAAGAGGAGAGAGTCTACTTCAAAAGGGTATATTTTGTTTTTTGAAAATGATTGAAAAATTTGAAATTAGTTGACGGCCCGTGAAAACTGTCAAATTTTGACATGTTTGACTTTAAAACGTTATTATGAGAAAAATATACATCAAAATGTGATATTTTTTTTTCCATGCACAAGATATTGAAATTACCTATTTGAAAAAAAAAATAGGGAGAAATGAAGTTTTTTTCAATTTGTTTCTAATGGCCCATGAAGTCACTCTTTTATGAAATTTTCAGCATTCAAAAATTTGTCCTTAAAATAATAAAAACATAATGAAAACAATTTTTTTAAAAAAATTTAAAATTACAGGGAATAAAGCTACACCAAAGTTCTGTTTATTAGTTTACACCGTTTGAAATTTAAAACATAAAGACCACTTTTATGTGAGTGAAGTTCATAATTTTTTTTTCTTGGTGATTCCTTTATAAAAAGTGTAGTGACATAGGTTTGTGCTTTTTACCCACATATACATACATCTACCAAAAATACTCACATCATCAATTAGGTCTACCTAATTAGATGAAATGTATAGGACCATAGCTTGTTGGCTCAAAACTTCATCACAAATGCCTTTTGGAATAAACCAAAATGTCTACAACACCAAAATAGGTCACCATGACCTATAATCATTCCCATGATTCTTCTCCATACATAACTTAACTATGCATGACCCCAAAACCCTTAGGTCAACATCGCATAGGAAAATTGGTGAAGCAACAACTGAATGAACCATTTTTTTATTCACAACATGACACATGGACCACTAAATCACTTGCCACTTGGAGTGCATACACTTCTGACATCCTCAAACACTTCCTGAAAATCACACGACATGATAATTATCCATGGTGGAATGTAGAGCATTCCAACATGCACTCTGCAACTGTAATTCTGCCATTACTAAGCCCAATACTTTGGCATTGATATCTTTAGCTATGGAATACATAGAACCCTGAAACTTTGGATGTACGATCCTTCAATACATGCCATCAATACCTCAAAACCTCATGACAAGGTGATGTACTGTGGATCAATGTAGAACACAAAATTGTTGCTCTATAACACTAAAAATGCACACCAAGAATTAACCAATTCTTCAATACACTTGGTCTTCTCCAAACTAGTTGACACTTCTACATTTATACAATGGGTTTCCATCAATGGAAACATTATACACCATCATGCTCATTTTTTCAATAGTAATATGGAGAGAAGTAAATAGGGAGGGATGGAGAGATATGGAGAGAGTGGTTAGATATATATTAGGAAGGGAAGGAGGGAGAGATGAGATAGAGAGAAGTAGAGAGAGAGGTGATATAGAGAGAAGTAGAGAGGAGAGGGATGGAGTGAGAAGTAGAGACATATAGGTGAGATAGAGAGTAGAGAGAGTGAGAGAGAGAAAAGTGGAGAGGGAATGATATATTAAGAGAGAAAGAGGGGGGAGGGAGAGAGAGAGAGGGAGATCTAGACAAACAAAGGAAGAAGGGAGAGAGAGAGAAGTAGAGAGATTGGTGAGATAGATAGAATTAGAGAGTGGTGAGATAGAGAGAAGTAGAGAGGGAAGGAGAGAGTGAGAGAGAGAAGGGGGGAGGGAGAGTTAGATAAGGATCTATGAGATAGAGAGAAGTAGAAAAAGAGAGGGGGGAGGAGGGAAGGTGTGAGAGTAAAAGAGAGAGAGGGAAGGAGGGAGAGAGAAGTAGAGAGGGGAGGAGAGAGGGAGAGGGAGAGGTGAGATAGAGAGAAATAGAGAGGGAAAGGGGGGGGAGAGAGATCTTGAGCTCTAGGGAGACCAAGGTAGAGAAAATATGAAGATAGGGAGAGAGAGAGGGGGGTCTAGAGTATAAGGGATATAGATAGAGTGAGATAGAGAGAGATCAAGATGATGGGAGCTTATTAATTACTAAAATTTGACCCAAGTTGGTTATTGAAATTGACTAAGTGGAAAATTATACGATCTTCCAAAACCTAAAATCTACATTATAACTCCTAAATATTTGAAACCATTCTCAAACATCCTAAAACTATATACATGAAATATAACTTAAATTATAAGAAAGTAAATGTTCATATATAAATGTCACGTATACTTTAAGTTATATTTCATGTGAATATAGTTTCACAAGAGAAAGAGAAAGAGAAAGAGAAATTTTTAAAGCAAATATTAACGTGAGTGTGTTATAATGCACTCATGTTTTTATTTTCTTTAGAAATTTACAATCCTTTTGCTTGGAGTGACTTTTCAATGTTCAAAAATGTGTTTTTGTAAATTGTAAGAAGTAGACAAATCTTGAGTGTGCTCCCCATCAGATTTGCATGTGTTTTAATGTTAAATAAAAAAACACCATGATAATGTTAAGGTCTCTCTTAGCTATCTAACCATATAATTTTTTTTCACATTTTGAGTATGTTAAGGTTTTGACTATTTTTTAACCATTCATCAAAATTTCAAATAAATTACATTTATAGAAACTAGAGTTCATTTTACACATTCAAAAATAATAATTTTGACCAGTTTTCAAAACATTTAGTGGGGTGCATACTCAATTTTTTGGTTTTAAAGATGTGTCCAATTTAAAAAATTGGTAAAAAATCATATATTCATTAAAAAATTAGCAAAAAATCAAAGATAAACTACATGATGTCAAAATCTACTGAAATAAACCATATATTCATTTGTTTGTATTTTATCTCTGAAAATATATATATATTCATTTGTTTGTAGAATAAGAAAATCTCAATGGGGAAGTTTTTAGGATCCTTTCCTAACATTGATGTAATTAGAAGATAGGCTCAAAGAAGTGACATATGAAAGGATAAATTATATTTTTTCATTTTCAAAGGCTTTGTCTAGAGATCTTTTTGACTCCATGAAGACTATCTTCAAAAATTTGTGGATGGACCTTAGTTTAGCACTCTTCCTAAGAAAATGGAAATTATGTTTTGACCCTGAGAAGGAGAACATTAGTATTTTTTAGTTTGGCCAAATATCCTTTGCCTTCAATCATAATATTGGGAGGAAAAAGTTATGTATGAAATAACCAAATCTTTTAGTCAAATCATTGTTTTCAATGTGGTTACAAAATTTTAAAGAAAACTTGATTTATGTCATATTTTACATGAATGTGGGGTGGATAAATATATTCTATCTTCTATATGTTTTTCTTCTAGATTTGGTGCACTAGTATTATTGTGAGGCCTACTCTTTTTCAACAATTTCCTCCACATTTGATAGACTTACTTTTGACATTATTATTCTTGAGTTTATACATCACGAGTCAAAATGTGATTATTATGATAGATTAATATGGAAATTATTTAGACTAGTTGATGATATGGATCTCTCATAGTAATTAAAATTTAATTTTATGTTCTTGGTTAAATTGAATTTTTATTATCTAGAACTAGTTTAAATAATTTTCATTATATTATTGTAAGTTGGATTTCTCATCTTATCAAATATGAATTTATTCAATTTATAATTTATGATCATAAAAAATATCATTATTACAAATATAAGTGAATGTAAGATTTAAATCATTGTTATGAATATTATTGATTATGCATTTTTTTTAAATATTATCAATGCTTCAACTATTATATGGATATATTGATATTTGTTTCAAGTATGTAGGTTAATTCCATGAACAATAAAAAAATATTTGAAGGTTCTTAAGAAATATTTTTTGTGAATACCAGTGATACCTTGACCTAGGCCTATAAGGGGACTAAGATCTATTTTATGAAAATTGTGTATGACTATTGAGTTTGTTGGTGTAAAAAAGGTATATTACATAACCATTTCACCTCCTAGGTCTTGTTCGCATTTTTTAGTTAAATTTACTTAGTGTACACTTAGGATGTACTTATCCCTTTGTGCAGTCTCATGTTATATGATTGTGACACGTTATAATCTTGTGATATCCTATCATCTCTCCTTTCCTATATAAGAAATGCCTCACTTGTACATTATGTACTATTGATCTCTTCAATTATTATATTGTTATTTCATCCATAATCAAGAAATATATTCTTGTTACTCTCTTGTGGAGGTTAATATTTGGTGTTGCAATTGATCTTGAGAGCTTGAGTCTTTGTGTGATTCTTACAAAGTCAAATTTATTTGTTGCTTTAAATGGATTCAAGATTCCTTTATTATTATTTATTGTAAAATTAATCCCATAGTTTGATACCTATGGGTTGGATATTTTTTATTCATAAAATTTATGTTTTGGTATTGCTTGGACCCTTTCTAAGTTCATAAGGAAGAGGGTGATGAGATTGGCATTTATAGACTCATCTACTGGACTAGAGAAGAGGATTGTGGGTGTTGATGTTTTGAGTGGGTATTGGGTTAGTGATGAGAGGTTGGGAATTCCCTTGGCTTAACATTGCTTGTAAGATAGAGGATTGAGGTTGAGGAATGTATGTTTGAGATCCTGTTTGATTTGGCATAGTAAAGGGGATGGTGGAAAAAGATGAGGATGGTTCCATTAGATTGTGTGATGGAAATGACACACTAGGACCTTGAGTCCATTGATTAAAAATATTTCCTTGTCCCATGTCTTGAGAATTCCCTTTTGTGAGGGATGTAGTTAATGTATTACCTATATTGATAGGAGTTTTCACCAAGGGATTGCTTTGGGATGATTTGATAATGGATGGGATGGATGTGCTTTTTTAAACCAATGGTATAGATGAACAAATTGGAGGATTGGATGAAGATGTATCTATCTTCATTAAGGGTTGATTTTGTGGTATGGTACTGATATGCCCTTGTGTGTTGTTTTGAGATACTAGATCCACATTGCTTTATGTGATGGTAGGCACACTTGTCTTACTCATGGGTATGGATGAAGAGGGATGTCCATGATATGTTGAATTAGTTGTGGAATAATGAAGTTCAAGAAGTGTGTATGGTTGTTTAGGATCTTTGGGAATGGGAGGAGCACAAAAGGTAGGTTTCCAAGTGGTTGTTGGAGGTGGAGGATTGGTTTCAAGTGTACCCACAAGTGTGTTGTTTTCAAATGAAAGAGCATGACCAAAGTCTTTAGAAAGGCTTGTTACAATACTGGGAATGTATGTTTGATGTAGCCCTAATGATGGAGTTGTGGAGCCCTATGTCAAATTTTGTGCCGACAAATGATAGGGAGATAGGTGCTACGTTTTCAAAGGCTTGACGTTCCATGAGTTCTTCCCTAGTGTTCAAATGGATTGTTTATGATATCTTCTATCCCATATGGCCTTGATGCTGATGAAGGTTGTTGTGATGGGGTAACTTCACTTCTCAGATCAAATTCTAAAGGATTTGGATCACTTGAGGTAAATGTAACTCTGTTTTTTCTCCATGATTCTCTTATGTTGTGATCTTGTCTTTACCATAAATTTTGTGTCACCTTTGGGAGAGTTGTGTTGTGATTTATGATGTTTGAACTCTCTAGTTGACTCAAACCTATGTAAAAGAGATGCTCTAAGTCTTTTGGGAGAAATTGTGATAATGGGGGATGAAAAGATGAGTGATGTGAAGAGTGATCTTTTCAAACCTGTAGACCTTACTTTAGGGATCCTGACTTTGCGTGAGATCATTTAGAAAAGTTCAAGTTTATGGAAGAAAGGAAGATATTTATTGCCATGAGGGGTGGTGGTAATATGGGCCTTCCAGAATCAATATCAACTCGTTCCTCTTCTTTGTCTAAAATAGTTGTTGTGTTTCTCCACTGGGTAGGTGTTTCTTTTGTTTCAAAAGTGAAGTTTCTCAAACTGCTAATGAGATCAATTTGTTTTATGTTAATGAGTTCAAAGTTTGGTTGAATGATAGCACCTGGGTGATCCCACAATACTAGTTTACAATTTTTGGCCAAAATGAACATTGAACTAAAGTTTTTTAACTAAATCTTCACTTTTGGGAACCTATAGCTACTAAACCATGAGTAATTTGAAGATGATGCAAACTAGTGATTTGTGAATTTTTTTCTTTAGATTCTAAATGTATATTTTAAAAAAAAAATTGAATCAAATTGCATTTATTTTTCCATCTCCTTCGAATACTAGTTTTTATCAATAAACGCCATTTTGAAAGAGTGATGCTCATCGTAAACAACATAACCTTTTTCTATGAAGGATAAATTCTTTTTTTTTTTTGAATTTAGCTTTGTAACTATGATATATAACAAGCTCATTTGGTAACTTCATAGTGTTTTATTGATTTTTTTTTCTTAATCAAGTTTTGAAGTCAAACCAATTATAATTTAGACATAGATGGACCGTAAACAACATAACTTTTTTTGTATGTATCAAATTTTATTTTTTTTTTTTTCTAGATCAAAGACATCAATATCTACCCAAAAATATTTTTCATATTTTTTTTGATAATCTACTATTTTTCCACATGTGTAGAATAGAGAGCTTGATTTTCGGTGAAAAACCTACATTCATAACAAATAAAAAATAAATATAATTATCAAATTAAATATATTTAAAATTATACTTTTTGAGAATCTTATAATAAGGACTACATACTTACAAAAATTAATTTTAAATGAATTAATTTGATCCCCAAAAAGGTAAATCAAAAGTGGTTTTTTATCAACATTTTGATAGGTGTAAAGGAGACTTCATTATAGACCTGTGGTTTAAAACTAGTGGGGTTCTGTCCAAGGGGGTTTGATCTAAGGTGGTTTGATCAAACACTCTTTAATTGAAATCTTTTAAATGGAACTTTTCAAGGCTTAAATCATTATATTTTGTAAAAAAATGTGATTTCAACAAAACTTAGGATGTCCCAAAAAGTGTAAACCACTATTGTGGGATCACCCACCTAGAAGATCGGGTTCTTCAATGGGAGCAATCAGTCTCCAAATAGTCATGTGGGGTTCAATTGTGCCAAGTTTATCTTGCTTAAGTGAATTGATTTTACCACAAACACTCGTCTTTGATTATGTTTTCAAACTAATTTTTTATGTCAAGAATGTCATAACTTTCACAATGTCCATTTCATGAAAATCATGAGGTTGAAGCCATAATTGCCTATGTTGTCTTTGGGAAATATGGATTGAGATACAATTCAAGATATTTAGAAATCTCTAAGGATAAATCCTTAGGACAAGTAGTAATATCAAGTCTTTTTCAAGAGGTATCCATATTTAAGCCAAAGTGTTTGAAATTTTGAGGAAGATTGTGAATGTTTATTTTTGTAATGTTAGAACCCAGCAATGTATCAAACTGACTCACAATCATTTACAATCCTAGGTTTGAAATAGCTATACTTGTTGATTCCCCACTTAGATTTCTCCAAACACTAAACAATGCGAACAATTAGAGATTTGGCGACACTAGCTCCCCTTCACAACAAACACTTCTTGGGACCACCAAATCTCAAAATCCTTAAAATCCAAAGATCAAAAGGATTTTCTATTTCTACAATTGAATAGTAAGAATGTGGGGTGAATTTAGAACGATTGTTCTTGCACCAACAAGTATTTTAGGATTTTGGCTTCTAGACAAGTGGTTCGTAATAAGGGCTTCCAATTTAAGGGATACTATGATAAACTTCCTCAAGAGGTCTCAAAACCCTTAGAACAATGGATTTTTGCATCATAAAGATACTAGGGGAGAACTATCATGTACCACATCCCATTGATTACAATTTTCATTAAAACCACACATTTATATAGCGGTTTAGAAGAACTTGGCTTTAGTTCATTATCACTTGGGTTGTTCCCTCCTTTCAAAGCAGGGAGGTAGGCCCTCTAAATATAAACAATAGCAAGGAAGTACGTTTTAAGTTTGATCATCCTAGTTTGCATGAAACAAGGGGAGAAAACACACCACACCTTTTTCTCACACTCGCAAAGGGGTTTATTTTTAATCCAAATTGAAAGATGTAGATGATTATACAAAGTGTTAAAGAATGTTTTTGTTTCTCAAGGTCGCCAAATGGCACGAGAATTGCATATGCATTCAATAATAGAAGTGAAAATCACAAAACATAGCAAAGAGTTGTAAATTTGAACCCCTAAGCTAAGATGAATTCATTTTACACACCAAATGAAATATGAAGTTTCCTTGTTCAATTTTAAACAATGTGATTAGTTAGAGATTTGGCAACATTGGCTCCCCTCCACAACACACTTCTCAAGACCACCAAATCTCATTATCCTTAAAATTTGAAGATCAAAAGTATTTTTCTCTTTCTACAATTGAATAGTAAGAATGTGGGGTAGCTTTAGAATGATCGTTCTTGCACCAACAAGTATTTTAGGATTTTGGCTTCTAGACAAGTGGTTCATAATAAGGGATTTTGGTTTAGGAGATAGTATGATAAACTTGCTCAAGAGGTCTCCCAACCCTTAGAACAAGGTATTTTTGCATCATAAAGATACTAGGGGAGAGCTATCATGTACCACATCCCATTGATCACAATTTTCCTTGCAACCACACATTTATATAGTGGTTTGAAAGAACTTGGCTTCAATTCATTACCGCTTGGTTCATTCCCTTCTTTCGAAGCAGGGAGGTAGGCCCTTTAAAGATAAACAATAGAAAGGAAGTATGTTTGTAGTTTGGTCATCCTAGTTTGCATGAAACAAGGGGAGAACACACACCACGCCTTTTTCTCACACTCACAAAGGGGTTCAGTTTTAATCCAAATTGAAAGATGTAGGTGATTATACAAAGTGTTAAGGAATGTTTTTGTTTCTCAAGGTCACCAAATGACACGAGATAATTTCATACACATTCAATAACATAAGTGTAAAATCACAAAACATAGCAAATAGTTGTAAATTTGAACCCCTAAGCTAAGATGACTTCATTTTATGCACCAAACGAAATGTGAAGTTGCCTTGTTCAATTTTAAACCCAAAAGAAAATGATGAGGTAAGGGTTCAATTTTAATCCTGTTTGAGCATTTGTTTTAAACCCAAATGAAATTTAGTGAGGTCCTAGAGCAAAAAGTAGAAAGCATAAAAAGTTGGGCTATAATTGCCCCAAAGCATCAAACACTTGTTGTAATCATAGAATTTAAAGAGAAGAAGGCTTTCTTCACTTTAGCTGCATGTCATTCAACCTACAAAACCCTATTAGTCTAATAACCAAAACAACATTAGAAGTGCGTAGTGATCTAACAAATCAAGAAAATTAAAGCACCTGTCAAAAAAATGATCATAAAACTTCTTACCGAAGTTGGGAGTCACTTAACATGATAGCATCACAATTTGTCATCTAGGAGTTGCTCTAGTAAATTAATGTCACTTTGCAGCAAAAAAAGAGAGTACAATAGCATTGGTATTTTGTCAAGCGTTGCTCTGGTAAATTTGGGGGCATCAACGTTTGAAATCTTTGATACCTCTAGATTAAATTAGTGTCACCATTTTTTAAATCAGCGCCAGTGCATTTAATAGGTGTTACAATTTTAAATGGCAATAAAGTTGCTATATGGCGACACACTTCAAAAGCGTTGCTATATTTGATTTGGGCGTCATTGTATCCTACAAAAAAAAAGCATACAAATAGAAATCCAGCTAAAAATTGATTAAATTGATAGTTTTCCCTCCTAGCATCAGAATGTGAGATGGGGATTATCAGTATAGATTGATTATGCTTGATCCATGATTAATCAGAGCATAATTTATCCACTAAACCTCAATGTCAAACAAGATCATTCAAATTGAAATTTTAAACTAAGCATTTATTGAAACTGAAAACTACAATCTACGAAAGTGGTTAAATGCCTACTCTAACCCATTTAAAACTTATCTTGTTTTAGAATTGGTGTCATATTGATGTGGAACAGTTACCCTTTCCCAATCCCATGATCAGTTAGCATGTTTCAATCGATTCTATTGAAGAGAATCGATGAAATGGTTGTGATAAATGGATGAAAACATGATTTATGCTAAATTGAACATGATGCAAGCTAAATTAACATGATTTTATACTAAAATTGATCTAAACCTACAATTTCTAAGCTAATCTAAGCTATTTCTAAGCTAAAAGATTAAAACCCTAATTTATAAACAAGCTAAGATGGATGCATGGAAGCCATTAATGGATGTTTTAAGCTATTATGCAACTAAAATATGCTAAAAGTGAGGAAAATATGAGTGTGAGTGTGAGTGAATTCAACAGCATAAGTGTACAATTGACAGGTGGATCCATTTGTCTCCAAATAATGACCTATTTATAGGAAAGCAAATGAGAAATGAAGGGCTGAGATTGAAAATATCAATCAATGGTCAGGGATGGAGGAAATAGGAGGAATGGGTCATGGATTCTCATCAATGAGTGAGAATGCAAGATGGGATTTAATCAAGGGCTCACATTAGTTCCAAACAAACACACTTTTGACCTGCACACACAGGTCACAAGGTGACTTGCTCAAGAGGTCACAAGCTTAGCTTGTTCAAGAAGCCAAGTGAGATGATAGGAGGAGAGAAGATTTTTTGGAATATTCTCATGGGTGAGGATAAAGATATTTTTCAAATTAAAAGAAAGCTTTAATTGTGCAAAAAAGGAGATAAGGAATATTCCATGGGAATATTCTCTTTTTGGAGGAAAATTAGGTTAATTGTTAATTAAACAAGGTTTAATCATATAATTAGGGGATTAGAATAATTAAAGAGATATTCATTAAATTAAATGATTTAATGAAAGGGGGAAAGGTGAAATGATATTTAATTGAATAACTTAGGGGGTTATTTAATTCAATAAGATGACTTAAGGGATTAAATTAAATAATATGATTTATTTAATTTAATGAGATGAAATGTTAGCTGAAAATAGGGTGAATTAATGTGATTTAAATTGATTAGGTTAATAAATGCAAATGATTTGAGAGGAAATGATATTAGTATACCTGATTTGAGTGTATCATATCATTTAAGACATTTTCAGTGTCTATATCCTCCAATTGCTATCATCATCTTTGAGGGAAATTGGACTTCATCTTGGCATCTTGGAAGCTTTATCAAAGGGGGTGGGAAAGGGAATTCTTTCCACATCAAAGGAGCACCACTCCCATTATGGGACAAAAGTTGAATATGTTTTTTATATGTTTCCATTTGTTACTTTGGTCTCTTATTGTCTTAATTAAATATTTAGCATGTTTAAGTGTTTCATAGGAATGCTTTATTTGGTTTCCTTAATTGGACTAATATGCTAATATTTGCTAATCTTGGAGCAAATGCAAGGTTTAGTGTTCACAAAAGTAACAATTATTCATGGAAAATTATCACCCCTTAAACATTGTAATTCTTACCCATAAAAAAAATATTCAGTTTGTTACACATCTTTCCCCAAAAGGAATTAGAAAAATAATTTTATTTAGGTTGAATTACGGTGTATGTACATGTGCATAGTATGGTCCTAGAAAAATGACTTCTAAAAAGTGGTTTTTATACATGCCTATAAAAATCAATTTATATCATATAGGTATTAGAATAAATTAAACATATTTAGAAATTAGACTCAAAATACTAAATTGCATATTACTGAACTTCTTTTTTAAGATTCAATGTGTAAGTGCTTCAAATTTTTGGTTGAATTGTGAAAAAAATTGAAAAAAAAAAAAAAACTTCCACTTTTTGAGCATTTTGTGGACCTAACTTCAATGCTAAATGACACAAAAAATTACAAAAATAAAAATATACAACTAATAGTTGTACAAAAAGTTTAAAAAATAATTTAAAAGAAATACATAATCTAAACACTTCAATACACACTCTCTTCTCTAGTTTAATCCTTTTGTAATCAAAAGAAGGTCAATCAAATGATTTACTAGTGTACATAGTAAAAGAAGTCATGAGTTTTAATTTGAGAATTAATTACATTCTACACAATTGATAAAGACATCAAGTCTTGCAATGAAATACAATTATACACTTCCACAAACTTTTTCAAAATTACTTTAAAGTTTTGATATAATAGTTTTTAGAATCATGAAAATTTTATAGTAAATGTAAGCCATTGCTTGTAGACAACCTGAATTATTACTAGTCAATTTTTGCACAAAAGCAATTAAGCAATATTAGATAGAATATTGTTAAGTGGTTGAATTGAGTTTTACAAGTACATAGCTATTCATCAATGATTTGGTGGTTGAAAGATAATTAAATTGTATTGTTTGTGAATAGGTATATTTAATGTAATTATTTTTCCTAAAAATTGATAAATTAACTAAATTATTAGATTATAAATTAGAAATATTACATAAAATAGTGTACTTACACTCCAAGACATATTAAAATGAAAGAGTAGGTTTTCAATTATAAACAATTGTATAGCAATAAAAAATCATATTCCTTTGGAGTAGATAGGCCAAGGCTTTGATTCCTGGGCCCTGCACCATGAGAGCCTCACCCATTCACTAATTTTTTTATTCTAGACTTTTAATATAGACAATATTAATACACTATAAAAGGGATAATCTAACACCCATTCATTAATTTATTCTAGACTTTTCGCTGTCAACCAGTGACAAACGGTGACCACAGTTATTTATGATCTTGGATGCATTGGGCTGCTAAATGGTGATTTTCAATAAAGTTGATACGTGTAAGACAATGGCCCAACAACCTACACAAGTGTCTCATATGGGTTATTCTGCATGGATTCAATCCTCCTTATCCTGCCACGCTCCCACATTAAACTTCCACACTCCCACAATATATTCACAGTAACACGCAGGGATTTGTTTGTCTGTCTCTGAGCAAATTCAATGACAGCAAATTGCCCAAGATTGGAATTCGTCAAAATTACCCAATGCAATTGCTTGAATGAGTTGAAAGTGTGATTAGAGAAAGTCTATTATCCTTAGTGGCTGTCATCCTTTGCTCCGGACAATTTTGTAGCAGTATTTTCGTGCAGCTTTCAGTAATGGTGAAATCATCAGGTAAATAACATCAACCAGTGTTAAAGAACATGATTTAAGGGGTTTTATTCTTTTAAGAAAATGGGGTGTTACAGTTTTGTTATTTGTACCAAGCTGCGCGTTGTTTTCTGGTTGAATTGACAGATGCTGCAAATGTGCTTCACAAAGTTCGATGGAAACTTTTCTTTCAATTTTCCAACTAGAATGGACGGAATTGGAAAGATTGGTGAGTAAAATTGTAATGAGTTGAAAATTGTTTTGGAATTTTAGGAAAATATGGATAAGTAAAATTATTGGACAGGAATTGAAAAAATGTTAAAAGGACATTTATATAGCTCCCTCAATAAATCTAATTGTCGAAAATTATTCAGTTTCAAGAAAGAAAACAACTTAGCAATATATAGATAGAGCAGAAAAGAAAATATTTAGTATATTTTCTTTAGCAATATATAGATAGAGCAGAAAAGAAAATATGAAGTATATTAGAAAATATGAAAAATATATTAGATCAGAATAGTAAGACCAATTGCTGGAGCCAACAGTAGTGTAGCGGTGGCCATTACAATGGTAGGGCTAATGTAGTAGTGATGGGTGAGAGGGTGAAGAGAGGAGAATAAGGATATGGACGTAGCAATAAAGAAGAATAATGATAAGGATAAGATAACAATTGGAGTGTGTAATGGAGAAAAAGCAATGGATAAATAGTTGGATGATAATATTTGCACATAAAGGATAAAAGAGGATGACGTTGTTAAACATTATTCTCATCATTCTCCTTTATGCAATAACTCCTAACATATGTCATCCTTACTAAATTTTATTTTGATATTGCTCTATTCATCTTTACTATTGCTAGTGTTCATACTTTACTATTGCTAGTGTTGCTTTATTCATGCCAGTGTAAATCATATCATCAACATATAAGTAGGTTTATAGCACTTTGGATTTAATATAGAGTGTAGATACACTTTCTCTTTCGCTCCTATTGAATTTCTTTTTTTAAATATCCATCTATTATATTATATCAAACTCTTAGGTGCTCACTTGAGTCCATAAAGAACATTTTTTAAATTGTAAATTTTTTGTTGTTGTCCTATAACTTCATACCCTAATAGTTTTTCGACAAACACTTCTTTATTTACAAAGAAATTTTAAAAATTTAATTTACCCTCAAACTGATATACTAACCACTTATATTGTGCTATCAATGTACCAAGATAGTTATTATGGTATCCAATTTCATTACATGAGCATAGGTTTCATTATAATCTATGCTTAGTTGTTGTGAGAAGCCTTTAGCTATCGATATTGCTTTGTGTCTTTAATGGATCCATTAGCTTTCCTCGTCCATTGAATTAATTCAAACCATGTTTTATTATATCTTTAATACTTGAATATGAAATAGTAAAGAATTGTAAATGAATCAAGACTAGTACTTCTTTCATAAATCGCTTTGAAAAGGACTTATCCAAAAATTGCTTTGCATCTTCAATGGATCCATCAACTTTCCTTATCCATGGCCTTAATCCAAACCATGTTTTACTGTATCTTCTTCAAATTGTCTTGGTTCTACTTGAATATGATATAGTAAAGAAAAATTGGTAAATGAATCAAGACTAGTAGTTTTTTTAAATTTCTTTGAAATATTTACCTTCCTTAGGAGGAGAACTTCAACTAAAAGTGTCTTTGATAATGAAGGTAGGCTAGTAACTTTCCTCATCATGGCCTTAATCCAAACTTGAATATGATATAGTAAAGAAAAATTGGTAAACGAATCAAGACTACTAGTTTTTTAATAAATTTATTTGAAATACTTTACCTTCCTTAGGAGGAGAACTTGAACCAAAAGGAAGATTTGATAATGAAGGTAGGCTAGTAACTTTCCTCATCCATGGCCTTAATCCAAACCATGTTTCACTGTATCTTCAAATTGTCTTGGTTCTACTTGAATATGTGATAGTAAAGAAAAATTGGTAAACAAATCAAGACTACTAGTTTTTTTAATAAATTTCTTTGAAATATTTTACCTTCCTTAGGAGGAGAACTTCAACTAAAAAGAGTTTTTTTTCTATAATTACTAGATTTTCTTAATATTACCAATAATACAACCTTCACATACTAGGATCGTCTCATTTGACAATGGAAATTCTTTCACCATTTTCCTTTGAAAAATTAGGTGTCCATATCATGTGCCATAACCTTGATTTATCATTGACAAAGGCCAGATTCGTAAGTGTCTACATTGCATTGGGCAATCTAGAGAACTTTGACTCTCTAGTTTGGATATAGAAATGAGTTTATTATATAGGAATCACCGTTAAAACAAAGTCACATTGAAAACACACCCAATTAAAAAAGGTTTCTTCACTAAGCTATACATTTATTGCACAAACATACCAACAACTTATCAGTTAAGGGTATTCCTTGAGAATACCAACCTTACAACTTTTTGAATATTTTCAAGTATGGAAATTGACAGAAACTAAAATTACAATGCTAAATTCATTTTAGTATGGAATTAGAATGGAATCTATCAGATCCTGAAGGGGTGCAAGCTCCTTTTTCTCAATCAAATGGAATTCCTGTTAAAATTAAAGGAAAAGATATCTCTACAAGTTAGTATATTCATCGTGTAAGTATTGATCATTGAATACTAATTAAATAAAGCATCACAATATATTACCAGCCAAAACAATAGGTATATATTTGTGCAAGTTACAAAGATATGTGCCAAGCAAACATTTTTAGAAGGAAAACAATTGAATGGAGAAAATGCATCACAATTCAAATTCATTTTGAATAGCTGAAACAGGAATCGGCAATCATTACTATAGAGCACCTTCTGATCATGGAAGACCAACACAAGAAGAACTAGCTCGATCATAACACACTAGGTCAAACTTTGAAAAAAATGATGTAGGTCAGAAGAATACAACTATAATATTTGGGAAATAGTAATCAATAGCTGACCCTCGTTCAAACATATTTTGTGTATAATTAGATAGCAGACAAGAATTTTCAATTTACCCAAGTACCACTGGGCAGTTTCTAGTTTAGAAGAGGTACAAAACTCGGTAGCTGGATAAACATATATCAGCAGAGATTATTTGGTCATGCTTTTCTGTACTATTCGTTAAAGAGTTAGGTTGTATAAAAAAAATCCATAACGCAACACTGAGTTTAACAGAAAACTTTCTCAAGGCACTACAAATCCTGAAACTTCTCTGCTACAAAAGTGCAAAGCGTATGCACTTGCTGTTGAAGTTAAGCCACAGTCTTTCCAATTTCCTCAAAACTTGACTTTAACTCGCATAAGCAAAGTTGGATAAACAATATTAGGAATGAAGAACAAAAAAAACATAAGCAGCAATCAGTGAGCAATGCTGCTCCGCACCTCATAAAATGACAGGAATTCCTTAGGATCCTTGAAACTCACAAGGGCAACATAACACTCACATTGTAATGCATAACTTATCTCTAGGATTTCAAGGTTCAGTTAAGTTCAGGAGGAGAGTTAAGTGTCATCAGTTCAATTTCTAATAAAAAGATAGAAATAGGACATATCATGAGCATATTGTACTCCAAATTGACAGTCATCAATGCTGCACTCTGGAAACTCAAATCACACAATTTTATATTCTAAGGATTCCAGCTATATGTTTATATAAACATTGTATGTTATATCTTAATAATAAATAGAATTTTCTATGCCATCTTCACTATTGAAAGTTGATCTTGTTAGTTTACAGTATTTTAATTATAACTGTTGAAGTATTTAAGATAGAAACTACTGAAAACATTCTCGTCAATGAATGCCAGATTGTTGCTTGCTGCTTATTTCTCAAATAGGTGCCTAGTGAAAGTCAGGTAACTATTTCCTAACAAAGCCCCATATCATATAACAGTTGGTTCAAGCATAGTTTGCAGAAGGAAAATTTTCAAGCTTAACTCGCAACTCAGAAGAGGAGGTTACTTGGCAAGTTTTATGCCCAAACTTGGGAGAGTACTCTGCAAGTCCAAGCATATAACTCGCAAACACACAGTTTTTGACCTTTTTAAACCTTACACATGATATTTAGAGACACAGGAATCCTCAATACACTATCAGCAGCAAATGCTAAAAAGAGAAAAGGTTTTTGAGTTTTGAAAATTGTTTATGCACATAATCATGTGCCTTAGGGTATCAAAAAAAAAAAAGATTTTTCAAACTCCAAATCGCAGGTAAATGGTGAAGCACACACAGGACAAGGGAAAAAACAAGTTTTAGTTTATCAAGACTACAAAAGCACAGTTGGTATTAACATTGGTATTAACTACAAAGATACTATTATGTCACAATATCCTGCTGAAAGAAAATCAATATTGTTGGTTAATATTGTTGGTTTTTCTTTATCATGATTTTGTTAACATTGGTCTATAAATAACCTTATGGGACAAAATCTTGTTGAAAAAAGTCTAGATATAAACGTTATTCAAGAGAAAGCCCTGAAATTAATCTTAAAAGAGACTAAGGAGTTACACATACTTCTCAGGGACACCACAAGCCAGCAACTCATTGGAATCCCTAACAATGACAGTTCCCAAAGTTTATGTGACGTATGATCTCTGTTTACTGGCAACCATAGCGTTGAGACTCAGACTCTTTGAAAACTCGGCCAGCTGTTCTTTAACTCAGTGGAAAATCTCAGCCAAAACTTGGAAATTAAAAAAATATCATACATAAAAAACATTTTTGATAGTTTTTTTCAATTTTGAATTGATTTTCTGTTTTTTATGCAGACTCATCGAGTTGAGGCTACAGACTTGCCACACCTGACTCAGACTCAGATATGTGAGTTCTCATTAAGTTTCAACACACTGCCAGCAACTCCTGAAATCACCAATCACTATTTACTCACTCTGATATCTCCCTGTAAACTTGATTAGAGTTCACACACATTGATTTTACAACGCCTTGTGGCTTCACAAGGAACTCATGCTCAATGTTTGCTCACTTTAACAAATTTGAATTCATATACCCATTGTTTTGTGTCCAGAGTCTAGTTCGATCACAGTGGAAATATCAGAGTCTAGGAGAAACTTTGATAACTTGCCTGAACTTTTAGGATCTAATTCTTAAGAAAACTCAACCTTGGGATGTATGGAGATTCGGAGAAGGAAAGAAGAGTTATGTATGTTTCTCAGAATGAGTATGGTTCTGAAAAGACAAAGGATAGTCTGTGATTTATTTTATTGTAGAAGCTAAGGACTCAGAAAACAAAACCCATTTTATTAAAATAAAAAAAAGAAGTTATCCTTGTTTTTTCCTCATCACAATGAAGTAAAAAAGAATGCCGTTATTTTGCTGTCCCTTCAGCAGGATTATTTAATTCAGTATGTTTTCTCCATGACAACTTATACAAATAATTTCATAGAATGAAGATAAAGATCGAAATTTTCTAGCCTTTATGCTGCTAATACAGAGAAAGGAAGGTCATATATACCACACATTCGGCCTTCTTCACAACAAAAAAATCTACATGATTTATGGAAGCTATCTCTTCACAGGCCTTGTGCGGGATTTCGCACGAAGCAGGATAAATTGTAGGTTCTGGATCAGTAGTGAACCTGGAACAACAATGTAACAAATTAGCACCATGTGGAAAACCATGGAAGTTAGTGGCTAAAACTTCAGAAAGAAAGCCCCGATTTGAATATTCCTGTGAGTAGCCGACAAAAAACCTGATTTTAGTTTACACTAAGCTCGTCTCAGATGCTAAAAAGCAGTTTAGTTCCTTTTGAGTTTAATAAAATCTGACAAAAGCCCCTTTTTTTAGTTTACACTAAGCTCGTCTCAGATGCTAAAAACAGTTTAGTTCCTTTTCGGTTAATAAAATCTGACAAGAAGCCCCGATTACAGTTTACTAAGCTCGTCTCAGATGCTAAAAGCAGTTTAGTTCCTTTTCAGTTTAATAAAATCTGACAGCGTAAGCAAATATCGTGTCTTAGAAAATCATCGGCTAATTTAGGAATTCACAAGCCGATACTTACTCTGGAAGTGGATTGGATAACTTCTCATCCATGGCTTCGAACCTAAAGCTCAACTCTTATTTCCCCAAAAATGGGGATCTGCGGCCTAATTCGTATTTCTATGGATATCGAAGCTTAACTCTTATTTCCCAAAAAATGGGGATCTGTATTTCTATGAATATGGATATCGGAGTTTCAATCTGAATTGAGATCACCAACATCTCAATTCTTCACTGAGAGCTCTATCCAGGGTAAATTGCAGGAAAAAATTCTTATACAGCATTTGTACTCTGCGAAACTTAAATCACAAGGACGGCTGGATTTAAGAGCAACACACTAAGCTCTGACTTTTTAAGTGAGTCCAAAAAATATATATTTTTCGTTTCCGTTTTCTGCACGTCACTCTCATGATTGGGCAGTGTCACGGCTGGGCGTACAGGTCACTGTTCACGTGCCCGAGTTTCACATTTAAAAAGGTATTACTTGTCCGAGTTTGACATTAACGTGGGGAATTTGAAGATTTGTTGACAAAATCAAATACTTTCTTTTTCAGCTGGTAAGCGCTGGATTAAGAATTACCTATATATTTATTTTAGATTTATGTTGAGATTATTTGTTGTATTTTAAAATAAATTATTTATATAAAAAATTTAAGATAATTAAATAATACAATGAATTATATAAAATAAATTTAAGTAAATCTATTGCATTAAAAAAATTGATATATATTTGAAATATATTTATATAAAATTAATTAATTTATAAATAATAATAATAATAAATAAATTATATATATATATATAATTTATTCTTTATATGTAATATTATTATATATTTATATATAACATATTATTTATTCTATTATATTATACTATATAAATTATTTTTATATAAATAATATAATATCATCTATCAAAAGAATGATTGTCTTTATTTCTTACATTTACTTTTTTTTAAGTAGTTAGTACAATAATATGATTTATTAGTTTCAATTATCATTGAATATATATATTTTTGTTAACTCATAGGTATCCCCACTACCTGTGTGGGCTATTACTATTACATTGTTACTATCTCTTTTACAATGGTTTTAAGCTTTATTTATACTTTTTTCACCCACCCTTAAGAATCATATTAAGGTTTAATTTTAGATCTAATATACCACAAAAAAATTCACATTGCTAGCCAAGAATGCAAGGAAACAAAGAGAGATGGATGGAGATAGCCAGGAGATAATTCTAACCCCACAGTATGATCAAAAAACTGTATCCCACATAATCAAAAGAAACCCAATTGCAAGAGAGAATTAAGTGGAACTTTCCTCAGAGGAGGCAATGTCTGTTGGAGGAGGGAACTAGGCAACCTCGTGAGGCTCTATGAGGGCATGGTAGATTAGAAAATGTGTTGTATTATAAAGATTCTAAATTTTGTCACAAACAAGATTACCATAGTGAAATCTTAATCTGAATAAATGATGATCAAACTCACAATAATAGTCATCAATGAGTGCATGAGCCATTGAACAAAGTAGAGTAGAAAGGCACCTGTGAGATAAAATATGTTGACGACAAAGTATACCCCCAACAATATTCATTTCGTGCAAAATGTCGTAACCTTCCAGTGCAGGTTGCAATGAGGAGAGTGGACAAATGTGAAGAAATATGTATGTACCTACTAAAAACTTCACCATCTTGACACTCCAAAGAAAATCCATGAGATTTGAAACAAATCTTGATGCAGTTTCGTGAGGCAGTGCCATGGCATGGAACTCTACCCATTCTTCACCAAGCACAATTGGAATTTCCTTAGCAATTTTCTTGCATTCAATTATAAAATTCCTTCACATCTTTTCAGTGTTAAGTGGTTGATTATCATGGATCTCATGAAACCTAGTAGGGACCAAACTTTGAAGGAGTTTTCCATTTTCACAGTGCAAGAACAAGCCAAGATAATGAGTGTAATGTATCAAAACTCCATTTTAAAAGAACTAGAGTTACTACCATGCCAATATGAGGGGCAGTCACACAAGCTTGCAATAAAAACACCAACTCCCAATTGTACCATAGAGAGGTGGAAGGACAACTACCCAATAAATGGATAAGCTGGCTATAAGTACCCAGCAAGCATTGTCAGGTGCCAACCAATAAAGAGTTGAACATTAGAATGTCATGTCACACCAAATGGCATGAAATCAATGCAAAAGATATGGGGAATGTAAGTACATATTGCCAAATTCTGCATTTCAATGTAACATATGTCACATGGAACTGTACACAAATCCCAAATTTGCATTCACCAACTCATTTAACTACAAAATACGATGAAACTTCCAACAAAAGATTTATAATTAGATGTATCGTTGGGTACCTGTGTATTTAATGTGAAATTTAAAAAAATAAATAAATTTATGCCCTACGTTTGTTGAAATTGTGATGCTCTGTGATTTCCGTTGCTATTTTGATATACACTCAAAGTCAACCATCCCCTTCCATCAATTTATGGGCTGACATATGGTTAGCCTCCTTAATTTGTTAGCTAATGGGTATATGGTTAACGTTCGTCGAGGTTCCAATGAAATTTTTTTAATAAATAAAAGTGAGTTCGACAATTTATCTATACTTGCGATGGTGTTTTGCTATACTTGTGAATTTTCTATACTTGTGACAGTTTGTGGATGTTATAGGTTGAATTTTTTTGGTGCAAAATATAAAAATTATTAGATTTTGTTAGCTGTCTATAATTAAAAATTATTGGAGTGTGTTTGATATTTTTTGAAAATCTAAATATTCAAGCTTGGTAAAGAAAAATCATGTCAGATAATAATAGTGCAAAACAAAATGAAGAGACACTTGCTAGATTGTGGGATAGATTGAAAAGAAAGAGTGATGGGAAATGTTATTGTCCTTGCAATAATTGCAAGGGCTTAAAGACAAGAAGAATTTTAATCCCAATAGCTGAGAAACATTGTAAGCAACATAGTCATGTTGAAGGGGGGCATGATTATCATCCATTGGTAAGTTGTTCATTATATGTCTTTATATTGATTGAATTTGTAAATTTTTATATCATTTTAACATTCTTTATATATATGTAAATTTTTATATCATTTTAACATTCTTTATATATATAAGGAAAATGGAGCATAGTAGGCGAAGTCTTTGGAGTGGGAAAAGCGGGTGTTTCAAATCTTACACGGTACTAGCGAGGGGTGATGGTGATGGATGCGGAGGAGGCCCAGTGGAGTCCACCCGAGGCTTTGCCTCGGTAAGAAGAAAAGTGTGGAGGAGCCAAAATGGGAGGGACTCCCCAAAAGAAAACTGAGGATGACCGAGTGAATATTACGGTTCCTCCTATTTATTCTGTCGGCTGCCTAAAGATAACCTCAAAGGTGCAGTGGGGTCTGATGACATGAATGGCGGGCATCGTAAGAAGTGGGCCTCACTGTTTGGGGTTAAACCTAATGGTAAGTCTTTTTTTCCCCTTGTGCGCAACATTTCCTACCCTATGGTTGGAAAATTTTCAATTTCTATTCCAGACAAGATCATTGATCATAATATTGCTATAATGGAAAATTCCCTAGTTGGAAAATTCATGGGCCAAAGGCCAAATATTGAGATTGTTAGGGATTTGTCAAAAAAAATGGAGAAAAAATGGTAGTGTCTTTGTTGCAGCTCTCCCAAAATGATTCTTTGCTTTTGATTTCTCAAACATAGAAGACATTAAGGCTATTAGATGCGGAGGACCATGGGTTATCGGGAAATCAACTCTCACACTTAAGAAATGGTCTTCAAACTTAGATCTAACGGACTCCATCTTTGAGACTACTCTGGTATGGGTTAGGCTTCATGGTCTTCCTTTGGAATACTGGAACAAGGATGTTTTTCAGGGGGATAGCTAGCTCCTTTGAGGAGCTATTATTGATTGACCCTATGATAGCAGCAAGAAGGAGACTGGTGTTCGCCAGAATATGTGTGGGTGTTTCTCAAGAAGCAGATCTTCCCTCCTCTGTGGAGATCCACTCGAAACTTGGTTCTTGGTCGCAAGCTATTGAGTTTGAGACCATCCGTTTTTCTTGCTTCAACTATAGAAAATTTGGCCATTGTGCTAAGCATTGTCCCCTTAAGGCAGTAAAAGAAATGGAAAACCCTAAAAGCGCCTCAAAAGTGGTATGGAAAAAGAAGCAAGAGAAAAAATTTGTAACGGAGCTAGTGGAAAAGGTTGCAGAAACCCCTAATAATCTCTCAGGTGACGCTAGAAATGAAGGCTCCACCATCCAGGTCCCCCAAGCTCTTGTTCCTGAGATTAAGTCTGGATCTCAAGACAAAGGGGAAGGAATGGATTGTAATATTGGGAACTTGGCTCTAAGCAAAGCGGATGTTTCTCAATACAATATCTTTGATGATGCTGGAAATGAAGGCTTTGCCTTCCAACCTCCCCAAGCTTTGGTTCCAGAGCTTATCTCTGATTCTCAGGACAAAGAGGAAAGTGTGGAATGGGAAGCTGGGAAATTATCCCTAAGTAAGTTAGATGATTCTATTACCTCGGAGATGAGCCCCATCTTTCGGGACCCTGTGACGCTAGGGCTGGATGATATTCCTACTGAGGGTCTTTCTTTGGAGGTAGGAATTCCCCTGATTATTTCTCCGGTCAGGAAAAATAACCTAGGTGTTGAAACTTGCTCAAATGTGGCTTCTTTTGATGTCATTAAAGACACTTATTCGGACCCTAGCCAAGCAAGCCTTCTTGAAAGAAGTAATTCCTTGCCTTGTGAGAATGAGCTCATGGAAACCCTCCCCTGGGAGTAGAAATCTTTCTTTGAAAAAGAATGGGAATCTAGTAAAGAATCAGATAGTCAAGATGATACAGATAGAGAAGAGGTGCTATCAAAGAAAAAGAAGAAAAAATCAAAAATCAAAATCAAAATCACCCCTTGTGGGATTTCAACAAGATCGAGAGCAAAAGCGGACTGTGGGGCAATATCTCTGGCCAAAGGAAGAAGACCCAAAAATTTGATAAGAGAGCACCATAGCTTTCAAGATATTGCGGATGGCTTCCAAAAAACCATCCTGGAGCTCCTTCTCTCTCCTAAATTCCCATGAAGTTATTGTCCTGGAATATAAGGGGACTAAATAACCCCCACAAGCAGGATATTTTACACAAATTTTCTTGGGACCAAAAGCCGGATATTCTCCTCATTCAGGAAACCAAAATGTTAAGTGAAAAGGTGGAAAAGATTTCTTTGTTCCAGCACTGTTCTATCCAGGGAAGTGATTCTAATGGTGCCTCAGGTGGGATTGCGACTTTTTGGAACTGCAAGGTCATAAGAGGTGATCCTCTTTCTTCTCGTCCTAATCATGTTTCCACTAGATTTACTCATATAAGGGACAACTTCAGCTAGATCCAGTCTAATATTTATGCTCCTAACTGCAAAAAAGCTCAGAAGGCTTTTTGGAAAGAGTTGGCTGCTTTTCAGAATATATTTAAAAATGACCTTTGGGTTGTCATGGGAGATTTTAACTCACCTCTCCTTCAGGGTGAGAAGTTTGGAGGCTCTTAGATCAATGAAGAAAGCAAAGAAGATCTCATGGATTTCATCTACAAGCAGGCCTTGATTGACCTATACTTGCAAGGGAGCTCTTACACTTGGTCAAATCGAAGAGTTCTGTCTGATCTGATCCAGGTGAGACTTAACAGAACCCTTGTTTCTGATATTTGGATCTTAAATTATTGCTGCTCTTTGAAAACCCTCCCTAGGGTTGGATCTAACCATTTCCCTATTAGTTTTGTTGCTGACCCCTTAAAAATTAAGAGGAATACTCCCTTTCGCTTTGAAAAGATGTGGCTTTCCCATCCTCTCCTCTGAGAGGAAATAAGGAAATGGTGGAATATTAAAATTAAGGGCACTGCCTTATTTAGAATTGCCAAAAAACTAAGAGAAGTTAAAATGAATCTCAGAAAGTAGAAAAAAGAGTCTTTTGGCAATATCTTTCAAATCAAATCTGATCTTCAGTTTAGGCTGTCTGAAATTCGAAACAAAATCCAGAAGGAAGGCTATTTGAATGAAACTAAAGAAAAGGAAAACGAGATTCTCTCAAAACTTCACGAGATAATTGCTAGAGAAGAGGAATTTTGGAGACAAAGATCTAGAGCTCTTTAGCTAAAGGCTGGAGACAAAAATACCAAATATTTTCATCTTTCAACATCTAAACACAAGGTAGCTAACAAAATCTCTGCGATTGTGGTTGATGGCAGAACTTATGAGGAGGAAGAGGACATTAGAAGAGAAGCTGTCCTATTCTTTAAGAACCTCCTGTCTGAGAAAGAGGGTATTAACTTGGAGGATCAAAATCAGTTACTGGAGGCTATCCCCAGGATTGTTAACTCTAGAGACAGTGAAATGTTGACAGATATACCCACCAGTGAGGAAATTAAAAAAAAAAAATTCTCTTTTGAAGGAAGCAAAGCGCCTGGTCATGATGGCTTCCCTTTACTTTTCTTCCATTGGTTCTGGGACATTGTTGGGGAGGATGTTGAGAAGGCGGTGAAAGAGTTCTTCCGCTCTAGAAATCTTTTGAAGGAGTTAAATGCCACTTTCTTGGTTCTTATCCCCAAAAAACCTGGAGTGTAGGATTTTGAAGGCTTCAGACCCATTAGCCTCTGTAATTCCTTCTATAAAATTATTTTGAAGGTGCTTACCTCTAGGCTGCTTCTCATTCTGCCCTCTATTATTGCTCCTCAACAGAATGGTTTTGTGCCTGGTAGACAAATTATTGACTCTATTGTCCATGCTCATGAGAATGTTCACTCCCTCTCGGTCTCTAAATCGGAAGGATTCCTTCTTAAGCTTGACATTTCGAAGGCTTATGACAGGGTGGACTGGAACTTTCTGTTTAAGATCTTAAAGTCTTTTGGTTTCAATGAAAGGGTTTTGCAGCTTATTGAGCAACTCATTACTTCTGCTTCTGTGGCGGTTCTTATTAATGGATCCCCTTCCACTTTTTTCTGTAGTTCTAGAGGGTTAAGACAGGGAGATCCCATTTCTCCTATCCTCTTCACGATTATGGCTGAGAGTTTTGGTAGGAATATGAGTAAATTGGTTGCTCAAAGATCTATTATGGGGCTCAAACCGTCATCGAACAATTTGATATGCTCTCATCAACAGTTCGTGGATGACACTTTGCTGATGGGAAGGTCTGTTGTCTCGGAAGCTAAAGAGATGAAGAAACTTTTGGATACCTATGGTAGAGCTTCTGGTCAAGTGATAAATAAGCAAAAAAGCTCGCTGTATTTCTTTAACACACCTTTGCATAGACAAAGAAAGTTAGCTGGAATTCTTGGATGCAAGATTGAGTCCCTTCCTGCTACTTATCTGGGATTTCCTCTTTGTTTAAAACCCCCAGATACTTTTTGGATCTCTCTGGTTGATAGGTTTGGGAAAAAACTCTCTGGCTGGAAAGGAGCTTGCCTAAGCCAAGCCGGAAAACTCCAGCTTCTTAAAGCTTCTCTGCAGAATCTCCCTATCTATGCTCTCAGTCTTTTTAAAATCCCATCCAAATATGCTGAAACCATTGAGAAGATCCAAAAGAGATTCCTTTGGTCTAGAGTCAAAGAAAGAAAAAGAATGCCTCTTGTTGGATGGGATTTGGTTTGCAGATCTAAAAAGGATGGAGGCCTTGGGCTAAGAAAAATCAGACTGCTGAATAAGTCACTTCTAGATAAACAAATATGGAGACTTTTCTTCTCCTATAGGGAATGGAGTGAAATAATTAAAAGTAAGTATTTACAGAATAACAATTCCCTCAAAGACCTTATTAAGAATCCCAACCTCCTGAAAGGATCAAGTTGTTGGAACTATATGATTGATGGGATAAAGATGGTGAAACTGGGATTGAAATGGCAGGTTCGCAATGGTAACCAGATTAGATTTTGGGATGACTGTTGGCTTCGTAATGAACCTCTGTCTTAGGATGGGAATCTCAGTAGATGGGCTCAGTTTTGCAAAGATACTTTTGGCCTTTTTGTTAAAGACTACTGGCAGGATGGAAAGTGGATCAATATCCCCTTGATAAACCCTGTTTTAGTCTCTATTTACTCCTCCTTGAATGCGGTCAGACTGTGCTTGAATCAGGAGGATAGTCTTATCTAGAAGTATGAGCCTTCTAAGTGCTTTTCTATCTCATCTGCCTTTGCCCGGATTTCACATGCTCTTAACCCTCCCCCTCTGTGGTCGCATGCTTGGACTAAGTATCTCCTTCCTAAGGTTAACATCTTTTTTTAGTCTTTGCTACAAAATAAAGTTCTAACTATGGATAATCTTAGCAAAAGAGGTGTTCTTCTCCCCAATAGATGCTACCTCTGTAAAAGCAATGCTGAATCGGTTAACCACCTCTTTATCCACTGTCATTTCTCCTCCTTGGTTTGGGACAAGCTTCTGAAATGATGACATTTTTCTTGGGTCCCCTGGGAGTCAGTTAAGAATTTTTTTGTTCAATGGAAAGCCCCCTCTTTCAACCCCTTTATAAAAAAACTATGGGCTTTCTCATTCCCCCATGTGACTTGGGGAATTTGGAAAGAGAGAAACAATTGGATCTTCAGGGATAAGGAATCGTTAGAGGAAATTGTGTTTGAAAGAATTCTAAGGATGATTAAAGAAAACTTCTCTATTGTTCCCTTCAGGGAGGACAAGGTTGATACTGTGGTTTGTTCTCCTTTTGATAGCCTAATTGCTAGGGAATGGAGAATTAAATGGGATATTTCCAATGCCCCTAATACTACCAAAAAATCCAGGGATGGCGTTTGCTGGAGTTTTCCTATGGAAGGTTGGGCCAAAGCCAACTTCGATGGCGCGGCCAAAGGAAATCCGAGGAAGGCTGGGTGTGGTGGGGTCCTAAGGGATTCAACAGGTAACTTTATGGGAGCTGTTGCCACTCCTCTCGGGGTCCAAACTAATCATGTGGTAGAAGCGGCGGGGGCTTATTACATAATCAACCTTGCTGTGGGAATTAAATGTAAAAATTTATGGCTTGAAGGTGATTCAAAAAACATAATTGATAGCCTTTGTGGTAGGTCCCAGCCTGCATGGTCAATTAAAAATTGGATAGAAGATGCTAAGGTTCTACTTAGTAAGTTTGATAGAGTAAAAATTACTCATGCTTACCGTGAGGCAAGCGCGGTTGCAGATTTTTTCACCAATGAGGGAGTTAAGAGTGACAAAATCCTCACGTGGCACAAAAAGACTGACCTCCACTTTGATGTTCAAGCTTTATTATAGCTCAACGTGGTGAATGGAAAAGAGGTGGCATCTTGTAATAATGAGGAAGGTATGAGTCATGAATAACAAAATTAGAAGATATAATGGGGCTGAGAGGATCTGGCAGATAAATTATTTACTTTGGCATGCTTTGTGGGTCCTGCGAAGCAAAGGAA
>VDFB02104982.1:0-29095 GCA_007258455.2 Sequoia sempervirens | reverse complement strand
TTTCCACCTAAAAGTTCCTACAATTGTACTTTTCAGTTTGCTTTTGTTGTACCCAAACCAAATTTTTTGCTTCATTAAGGCATTTTGCTTAAAGGAGTCTAAACTTTGCTAAAATGATGTCAAATATAGTTTTTGGGCAATATCAAGCATGGACTTTGGTTAGTGTTGTGTCAATCAAAAGCAACTGATGGTTAGTACCTGGAGCTCAGAATCAAAACCTAGGACTCAGAACGAGACATGTAATGATGAGGAAACACTTCACGATGAGATTATACCTTTGCATGGTCATTTCAGTGGTCAGAAGGGTGATTTCAGAGATCTAAATTTATAAAGATTTTTGTCAAAATAAAGATCTGCGCCCCTGTAGCCCAGGGGCGCTCTTCTTTTTGAGGGCTCAAATCTTGTTATTTTTGCTTGCAGATGTAGTTAATCCCTTCAGAATTAGTCTGGCTATCCGACAAGCTATTCGGCGAAGTCATCTGAATTACAAAACTCCGGTTGTTGAGGTCAGAAGTTGAGGGTACCTGAATTTGCATGTTACAGAAAATGGTTAGTTTTCAACTTTTGAGTGCCTGTAGCCTAGGGGCGCACCTTAATAGGGCCTATCAGATGATGGTATTTGCAAACGAGGTCTGCCTGAGATCTGTGCTAATCTAGTCTAGCTTCGCAATGCACTAGTTAGCCAGTCAATCCGACATTTCAAGTGATTGTGGCAAAGATCCTACCAGACATGTAAATCAGAGGGTGGAGAAATGTAGTATTTTCGCCTGTACTTTTGTAGGCCAGGGGTCCCCAGCCTTTAGGCCTATCAAATGGAGTTTTTAGCTTTTGCAGTCTTCACGGGACTTGTGAGGAATCCCTCCAGCTATCCAACGAGCCCAACCGTCAGCCTCTGGAAATTGGCAAACGCTCGTACGTGCGAGGTCTTTGTAGAATGCTGAAAAGTGAAGACGTCCGGAAAATGGCCAAGTATGGAGCGTATATTTTAATTTGAAAAGGCTATCGTCTCTTTGAGGTCTTAGAAGCAGTTTTCCCGCTTCGTCACCTCCAGAGACATCTCTTGTAAGTTGCTCTAGCTACGCAATGAGACAAACAATGCATAGATTAGAGCACTCTAGCTCCCGTGGTTAGAGGTCAAAGTAGGGCATCTGGTTGAAAGTCATATTTTTGACAAAATGGTGTTTGAGTCTTCATAGGCTAGGGGCGATTTTCCTTTTGAGGTCCTTAATGCAGTCCTTTGATGCCTTCCATGCAGTTGTTGGATGTGGAATGCTTCCAGTCACGCAGTGAGTCCATCATCCAGTCATCAGGATTCTTCGTTCGTCGTTAGCAACCATTTGAAGCATCAGATGGCAGAATGGAGAAATGGCGAAGTTTGGTGTCGTAAAATCAATTTAATCAAGGATGCCTGATTCTTTGAGGTGTTAAATGTTGGTTTTAGCAGTTATGATTCCTAGCAGACATTTGATCCTTGTTCTATAGGCTTCGCGATGGATATCCCAGCTCGGTTACAACCTCACGCGGTCAGCCGGAAATCAGAGCTGAACATGGCCAACTGTAACTTTGCAGTCAGCTATAAAGTAGGAAGTTAGCAAAAAATGTAATATCTTGAGCAAATGGACACCTGGAGGGTCAAATGATGACTTTTCGGAATCAGCGAAGTTCACCGGGTGCATCCAAATGCCTTGCTAACTGACTTAAAATAATAATATTTAATATTTATTTTGCATGCTAAGGCATGAAATGGCAATTTTCTCAAATTGGTGCCTTTTTGATGATGGGTTTCAAAAACGCATGTAAAGCAAACTAAATATTTTATTATTATTTTTAATTTGGGACTCCGAGTCACTATTAGTCCCAGAATTTTTCAGGAATTTTTTACTCTAGAGCATCAGTTCTCGAGGCTCTAATTTTCTCAATTGAAAATTCCTTGCATGGTCGAGTAGAAGTCAAATTTTTGCATTTCTGATATTCTAGATTGTCTTAGAATCTTTTTTTGGACAAAACCCATATCTTAGAATTTTTCGTGAAAATTGTTCTCTGATAGGCTATTTTTAGCCTCAGCAGGCTATTTTTAGTTTTCTAGAAAACTTGTCAGAATATAGCCATGTTCACAGTCAATAGGCGAGTTTTTCAGAATGCAGTTCACGCAAACTGAATTCAAGACCAAATCGGTCTTAGTTCATGACTTCATCAGAAAAGTTGACACCGATTTATATCAAGCGCATCCGAAGGGTTGACAGGCATAGTCACTCAAGTCCACATGGTTACATGCCTCGTATGGCCGATTGTCTTCCAAAGCCGGTTTAGAGGGTTAATACCTCTTTTATTAAGGAGAAGCATCAAAGACATCAAGCTGCAGAAGAGATAGTGGCCATCACTTCAATTACGGAACCGCCAAAGTTATAAGTCAGTGAAATGCTAGTTTGAGTGTGTAAAGATTTCCAAGATTGCTCAAGTTGTTGACAAGTAGTGAATTGTCAATTAAGGCATGTGACGACCCCTAGATGGTGAAGCAGTCAACAACCTCGTTGAGGGATTGGTTGTTCGAGATCACGGCTAGTAGACTTCAGTTCCCACCTCTCAGGATAGACATTAAACACATGAGTTAAACTTGGCATTACCTTTTCAAGTTAACTCGCTGTCACATCTCATGCATGTCTATTATGGGATTATCTATTTTCATTTGGAGTTGCTTTTAGGGTTTTTGTTAACTGATGGTAGTGTTCTAGTTAACTTGCTTTCAAAGGACGTGCATGCTTGCGCATTGTCCATTTAGATTAAATGTGTCGGTCAACTGATGGTAGCTTTCCAGTTAACTGTATAGTTTGCTTTATTAGGGTTTAGCAATAAATCTTGCATGCATTGCAAGACTGTAGTTGACTCAAGGTGATTTTAGGGTTCCCTACACCTTTTGATGTCTATAAATAAGAGTTTTTGCTCATTTGTACATAACTTTTGCATTAGAGAGAAATATATGTTGCGCCTACCTTGCCTATAATATTGCTCGTTCTGTATCTATTCATGAGTATTTATTGTTATGATGAATTGTTATACCACTTGGGTTTCATGCAATTATGATGGTGAATGCTTTCCTTAGTTAGATATAGTGGCTAGTTCGATTGTTGATTGTATACGTGTCTCGCCTATGCAATTTATTGTCCTAGTTGGCTATCCTTTGTGTTTTGTGTTCAATAAACTCGTTCAGATTGAGCTGATAGTTGTGCCACCTTTCCTTCAAGTTGAGAATCTGTACTTGGTTTATCGTGTGATGTGTGTGAATAATAAGCCTATTCAATCAAGCAGATAGTCGCGCCACCTTGCCTTTGTGATGAGCCCTGCTGGCTCTCAACTCAAAACCCCAATTTTTCTTAAGTCTTTAAGTGTTATTTAGTTTTTTAGAGAAAGTTTGATAGACAGAAGAGAAGGGGCGCACAGCATAAATGCATATAAAACGTAAATCTGAGTTATTTCAGGCGAATTGACAATACAGAAGATGATAAATATGCTCAACAATGGATTTAGAACTCATAAACATACCCGGAAGTGTCCAGATTATTTATTTAAGAAAGTAGTCCAGTTTGCCAGCCAAGATGGTGAAAAACTGACCAAATCTGGTGTAGAAAGCTACAGAATGCAAAATCCAGCCTGAAAACGGTGGCAGATGAAGAGTACAAGCCAAATGCCTAAAATGATGAAGAGAAACCCTCAGAAAAGAAGGCGTTTCTCCAAGAAATGCCCAAACGCCCTTGCACAAGAGCCACGCACTTCACTGCAAACAACCTGAATTCTCACTTAGAAGGTACGGCCAAGAAGTATGATGTCTGCCAGATGAAATGAAGGCGCCATCTCCCAAAACCCTCTGAAACTGATAAAGAAATCCAATAGGAAACACAGCTCAAGCCCAGTAGAACCTCTGTATGAAGCTCTCACAAACTACACAAATTCAGCTGATCTCTCACAGCCTCAAAAGTGCTCAACACTGAAGAGTTATCGTTCTTCAATGGAAAAATTGTTCAAACCCTGATCACAGGAGAATGCACAGGAAATAGCACAAGGCAAAGTTGAAATTGTCAAAAGGTGAGTTTCTCATTGCCAGAAATGCCCTTTTATGCAAAGGCACGAATCCCAAGAAAATACGCCACTTTTGGATATTAAAATCTTTTAAATAATATTTAATTCATTTCAATAGTATATGAATTAAATACTTGGGCGCACTTTATCCATTTAAGTGATTTAAAATATTAAATCACTTTTAGAGAATATTTAAGTGATTTAAAAATATAAAGTCAATTTGACTTTATAATTAAATATTAAATCAATTAATATTTAAATCACTTAAAAACCCATTACTCACTCAAAACACCATATAATCCTGTGCCGTCAGAAGCTGTCGACTCCTGCACTGCCAACGCCTGCTGTGAACCAGTCACTGGGCTCTGAAAACCAGAACGATCAAACTCTCCAGAAAGTACCACTGACCCTCTAACCAACCTGTTAGCCTACGAGAGTCTGAGTAATAGGCTAACCACCATCGAACATGATCATGCCGAAAAAGGGGACATTACAGTCCGCCCTCCCGGAAATTGCTTGTCCGCAAGCAATCTCAACAGCAAAGAATCAACCACTCCACCAGGATCCCAAGGATAGTGTCGTGAAATGTCCCTACTGTCATCAACTGTCTCCTGTAACTCCCAAATCTGATCAACTGGATCATCGTGCTGTACCCTGTCAATCTCAACACCATCTGCCACAGGAGAGAGGAACTCATAAGAAAGCAAGTCAAACCGCTGACAAAACGTGCTCCCTAAGACTGCACGAGATAGGCTATCATCCCACATGTCTAACACATGCATACTAGAATTGTGCATCCGAAACAGATCATGTACATGATGACTGAGAAAGAAACTATGTAGACTCCTAACCATGTACACACTGGGAATCTCCTCAACGAGCTCTGTCTGAAATCCCGATGCACTAACGGAATCTCTGATCCTATGATCTAAGCTCACCCTTAAACCAGGGTCAAGAGTAGAATCAGCATCCACCTCAAAGAGCGGATTATCACAAGAAGATGTAGCATCCGCCTCATTTTTTGATTCTTCTCCATCAATATCATAGATTGGAGCTTGCTGATCATAAAAGTCATAACTGTACTGAGGAGAGGAAAATCCCTCTTGAATCACTTTCTGTTCTCCATCCAAATCTGCACTATAGCATGAAGTTGAATCTGCATCACTCACCTCATAATCAGCAACATCATGTGTGTTGTCATCAACCTCTAAGGTATTGCTGCTATGTACCTCATAGGATGTCTTGACTGGCAAGGTAGAAGCTGCTGTTATGACAATATCCTCACACACCTCTGTTGCCAAAGTCACTGAAAGTCCATCCATAGCATGCTCACCTCTTACATGTTCTTCTCTTGGAAGAATTAGAGATCTAAGGTGCGACTCCCTTTGTTTCTTTGCTTGATCTAGCTGGCTGCAGCGTTCCTTGACCTCTTGCAAACGCTGTTTTGCTTGAGCAGCCAACATCTTTGCCTTCTTAGCCCTTTGTAGCCACCCATCACACAAAACTTGAGTTTTGTTCACATCTTCCAAGGTCTGATATATAAAATCAGACTGTTTGTGACTTGAATCCACCAAACATTCTTCAAGCTCAACATGCAAAACTTCAATGCTAATGTTAGGAGATTCCATAACATGACCATCTTTATGTACTTTATCCGTCACCTCATGATTTTGTGAAAGTAATGGACTGCTGTTCATAAAATCAGAATTGATCTCAAGGCTGATATCATCTCCGTTAGTGCTAATAATATCTTCCTGGGGTTCAACAAAACCACTATCATGGTGTAAAACTTTCTCTTCAATAGAAGTTGTCTCAAAAGATGTTGTAGAAGCCATATTTCTGTACACTTCTTCTTTCATTGTAATTGATGAAGCATCACAAGGAACCTTATCTTCATGTGGCTGTTCTAAGGCAACTGGTTTGTCTTCATACAACACTTGCTCATCCTGAAGTGTCCTGTGCCCAACATCTACTTCTATGTAAGTCTGATTTTTGTCCTCCATAAGATCAGCTGTATGCTGGTCACTAACTGCTGATTGATCCCTTTTTAACCCCAACACATCAAGGAAACTCAATTTCTTTTTGTTTTGTGATGAGCTTTGTCTTGAAATGGAGTCTTCAGACTGCTGCAAGCTACGAGCTAATCTTTGTTGTGATGGCATAGGTTTCTGCTGAATATTATTTGAAATGCTCTCTACATTTTTCTGCTCACATTTCTTTGATTTGCTTCGTTGCTTATTATAAACCATCCGATGCTCCATATATTGTTCGAAGTCTAGGTGATCTTTTATCTTATCTGGAGATGCTATATATTCCTCATAAGCAACCATTACTTCATCAACAAATTTAGAAGCCATGATAACCACTTTGTTGTTCAACCCCTGTGTGAACAGTACCTGTCAAATTTGTCCTGGTGTGACCGCATAATTTTTCTAACCCCACAAGCTGGCAGGATCAGAGCTCTGATACCACTGTGATGAGCCCTGCTGGCTCTCAACTCAAACCCCAATTTTCTTAAGTCTTTAAGTGTTATTTAGTTTTTTAGAGAAAGTTTGATAGACAGAAGAGAAGGGGCGCACAGCATAAATGCATATAAAATGTAAATCTGAGTTATTTCAGGCGAATTGACAATACAGAAGATAATAAATATGCTCAACAATGGATTTAGAACTCATAAACATACCCGGAAGTGTCCAGATTATTTATTTAAGAAAGTAGTCCAGTTTGCCAGCCAAGATGGTGAAAAACTGACCAAATCTGGTGTAGAAAGCTACAAAATGCAAAATCCAGCCTGAAAACGGTGGCAGATAAAGAGTACAAGCCAAACGCCTAAAATGATGAAGAGAAACCCTCAGAAAAGAAGGCGTTTCTCCAAGAAATGCCCAAACGCCCTTGCACAAGAGCCACGCACTTCACTGCAAACAACCTGAATTCTCACTTAGAAGGTACGGCCAAGAAGTATGATGTCTGCCAGATGAAATGAAGGCGCCATCTCCCAAAACCCTCTGAAACTGATAAAGAAATCCAATAGGAAACACAGCTCAAGCCCAGTAGAACCTCTGTATGAAGCTCTCACAAACTGCACAAATTCAGCTGATCTCTCACAGCCTCAAAAGTGCTCAACACTGAAGAGTTATCGTTCTTCAATGGAAAAATTGTTCAAACCCTGATCACAGGAGAATGCACAGGAAATAGCACAAGGCAAAGTTGAAATTGTCAAAAGGTGAGTTTCTCATTGCCAGAAATGCCCTTTTATGCAAAGGCACGAATCCCAAGAAAATACGCCACTTTTGGATATTAAAATCTTTTAAATAATATTTAATTCATTTCAATAGTATATGAATTAAATACTTGGGCGCACTTTATCCATTTAAGTGATTTAAAATATTAAATCACTTTTAGAGAATATTTAAGTGATTTAAAAATATAAAGTCAATTTGACTTTATAATTAAATATTAAATCAATTAATATTTAAATCACTTAAAAACCCATTACTCACTCAAAACACCATATAATCCTGTGTAAAGCTGTCGACTCCTGCACTGCCAACCTGCTGTGAACCAGGCTGGGCTCTGAAAACCAGAACGATCAAACTCTCCAGAAAGTACCACTGACCCTCTAACCAACCTGTTAGCCTACGAGAGTCTGAGTAATAGGCTAACCACCATCGAACATGATCATGCCGAAAAAGGGGACATTACAGCCTTCACGTTGTGAGTTTGTACAAAGTTTATCGTTTGATAATCATTCCTGCTCTGTTTCCTCATGCTCTGAATTCTTGAGGGAATTGGATAGTATAAGCTTTAGTTTTGTGTGTTGTAGTTAAGTCTTGCAAAACCAGAAAATACTTAGCTGCAACGTATAGAGTTTTTCTTAAACCTTGTGCCTCTTACAGCTGAGACAAAAAAAGACAGGATATAGTTTAGGTTACTTTTCTTTTCAAGCAGTTTTGTCAGCACAACGAGGGAGCTTCCCCTCCTAATTTGAAGAGCACTCATTGCGTAGTGTGCATAGCTGTCCGTACCAACTTGCACTCTAGAGGTGTTAGTTGTTACGCCAACAATTTTGCAATGACAAAATTCCTCCAATCATAGGAAAAGCATAATTTGAGTGTTGAGCATAATCTCATGGTTAGGGTTTCAATACATAGAAAATCCATCTAGTTTCTCAAACAATTATATTCTTAGAAATAGCTATTTTTAATAGGGGTTCTATTTAAAGAAATGGTGAGAGGAGCTCAAAAATCCAACATTCTATTTTCAGAAGTTGCTGTTTCAAAGGAAACCATTAATTTCATATCCATGGATAGGGTTTCAACAATCTTTATAAACTCTAAAAACAGTTTGCATATTATAGAGACTCCAAAAAATCTAACAAATTTTTCAAGTTAAAATCATTTTAGATTTTTGAAAAGTGACTTAAGTGGAAAAGTTGCTATTTTTTAGTGGAGATAGATATGAGCCTATTATTAGGATTCTATTTTATTAATAGTTTGAGAATGATTTTGTTTTAAAGTAGCTGTATTTCGTCTTTTATGCAGATAGTGATAGGACCACCTTAAAGGGGTACTTTTTTGGGAATGCTTTATTGTTATTTTTTACCTCAAATTTGTCTTGGGAGAGCTTATAAATAAGTTCCTTGAGCACATAATAAAATAATGATAGTTTTTGTTGGGCCAATGATGGAGAAATTATTAGTCAAGTTATTGTATTTTCATGAAAGTTAATAAATTTTGGTGGAAGACATTTTTATGCTGCCTAAACCATTTTTCAATAAAAATGATTGTGTAAATGTAATTGAATGTTTGTAATTTCATGAATTGAATTGATGGGTGGTCATATTTGGTCAAGCTTAGTATTGGCAAAATCCATCTTTCCAAATTGCTGCTTTCTATGCACTTTAGCTATTAATTTCATGAAATCATAAAGTGTTCACTTGTCTAATTCTCTATTGTTAATGTATATTTATTGGTCTCTGATTTAGCTAGTAATCAACATCGTCAGTGTTTTTCCTTCAAAACTTTGTTTACAGTTGAGTAGGGGTCTTTGTTTCAGCCAGTAAGAAGTTAAAGTTATTTGCTTGTGCTTGAGAGTAATTTCCTTTCTATTATCGACAATATAGAGCTTGCATCCGGGGAAAAGACAGAAAAAATCCCTATGAAATCTTGTATAGTGTATACTTGTAAATTCTGTTAGTTTTAAGTTTAGTTAGATCTTAGATAGCTTGCCCTTATAATTTGATGAATGATTCTATCAGACATACTATTCCAATTTTAGTTGTCTTGAAAAGGACAATTTAAAACATGTTAGCACTGAATTACATCAAAATTTGACAGTGTTTGAGTGATATAGAAGACTGTCCTTTCAAGGACAAAGAAAGTAATACTGTCAACATGCAACAATAACATTTGTTGTGAGTGAACTATAGCACTTTGGTTTGTAGGTGTCTAAAACCAATGATGAAGAATGCATAAGGTTTAGTGTGCACTTAGTTGACACCAAGTTTGATCTTCCTAGATTGTTTGCGCTACTGGAAATGTGTATGGTATTTGGTGAAAACGGATTGATGATCTTGGAGACACCACGAACCCTGGGACTGGTTTGAAATGCTGCAGGCCCATGTGAACAGGTTTGATAGTATCATTAGAATTGTATTTGGAGAATCCACTTGGATCACACAAGGTTCTGGAGTAGCTGGTCAAATGGAATCTGTCTTCAATCTCCTAGGGTACACAGTCATTCATGACTACATCTAAGAAAAGAATGAGCTTGGCCGCCTATTCAGCATTCTTGTTCTGATTGGCTTCCCTAGATCCTCTTCTTGAACTATGGATATTCTTTCTTTTTTCTTTTCCATTTACTTTGGACATATCCTACTCTTTGAGAACACAATGTTATAGGCAGCAAACAACACTAAAATAATAGTCACCAATAACATGAATGAATGAATTATGATAGAAATGATCATTCACATGGGCTAGGACCCAAAGTAGCAATGCCAACAGAAATGTTGATATTGAATTTGAGTAGAAATAGGTCAACACTATTGAGATGATCATGAGGATGAAGACTTTTAATGCCCTTTAGACTGAAATGGTCTACACAGGACCTATTAAAATCAAATTTTCAGTTATACAAACTTTTTTTGGCTTCATTGTATATTATATTATAGGAGTTACTTTTGTTGTTATTTCCATCCCTCCAGTCATCTACGTCTCATATCTTTTCATAGATGAAAGTGTTATCTTTGTGATTGTTCTTCATGTTACAATATTTTATCTTTCTCTTTGTTCCTTAGTGCCATCCCGTGTTTAGAATGCTCAAAATGAAAATAGGTATAAGAATGTAACCATTCATATACATATGGATGAAATAATAATGAGACTAGAAATACATTATAATATGATTTCTATATTTGAACATGGTGACATTGAAGGTATTCAAGTCATTTTGATTCTTGTAAGCTAGAAGATCTTGATTATTAGTTGAGTTATGAAATTGGATGAATCTGATTTTCACACTACTAAGGATAGGGCAAGTTAAAAATAAATATTGTTTATCTTCAACTTAGGTAGCACTGCAAATTATAAAAAAACTATTTATTGTCTAGTACTGTAGTCCTCAAAATATGCAAGAACACATACAATTGGAATTTAGAATGTATAATTGATATGTATGCATACATGGTATATAGTGTATCCAAGGGAGGATTAACATACATAGTAAGATCTAATGAGAGATATGGTGTAGTGTCCCTTATTATCTTTTAACAACAAATACAAATGGCTAAAGGAAGGGATAGGAGTCATAATTGATTCAGTCGTTCAGGATCTAAACCACCCTCATAAGTTTAAGTTTTAACTATAACTTAAACAGACTTAGAACTCAAAAGTATGTGATAGCATAGGTGCTAATGACACTATTTATTCATGGTTATGTCTTTATTATGGTGTATAGTATATACAATGGTGGGGAAATATGCCCTACATATATAATCAATTTAATGATGTTGCAATGATTTTCAAGTGCTCTTATGTGTGGTTTGTTTAAAACTTTCTTTGACAAGTCTGAAACACAGTTGATGAGGCATATGCTTCTTCAGAGACAAATGATGTTATTTTCACCTCAGCATTTTTAATATATTACTGCTTAAACATTTTGGTTGGTGAACTATTCTACTGGATTAAGATGGCTTTCTTTAGTTTAACTTTCAATGGTAGTCCAACTTATGTAGACTTGATGCTAACTTTGATCACATTATTGAGGCTACAATAACTCAGCTAATACTGAATCTTGTTGCATTCAGTGAATTGTATTTTTCTAATATGGGCATTGCTGTTGCTAAATGTCAAGACATCTAAAAACAAACAGAATCGCTTTATTTGGTGTGTCAATGATTTGTCATCTTGTGTAGTTGTGTATTTAGCTTTGGGCACCTTATTTAAATCTCATTTATTAGCATGAGTCTTTTGTTCTTAACTGCTGTTGATGTTGCTACACGTGCAATGGAATAATGACCAGAACTGCTATGCAATGTGCAATGCATGTCGGATTATTCATCTTGATGCATGCTGTTGATTTTATTCTTTATACAATATACCATGAAAGAAAAAGGGTATATAATGGTGGCAAATCAACAGTTTTGAACTTGGTATTTTGGTATGTTACATGCAGCTTTGCTTTGCACGCCAGTTTCTCAGATCTGTAACAAAGGCAGACTACAGAGCATTACGGTTGGGGTTCATTACGGTTAGTATCTGTTTTGTGAGATACACAGATTTATTATTTTCCTTCTGCAACATTTCATCTAATACAGAGACAGACGAAAAATTTCTTTATGTGCTTTGTGCATCTCTCATTTTATTAAAGTCACATGGCACCTGTTCTAAAGTATTTTATTTATGATAAATGACCAATTTAAAGTTAAAGTCCATAAAAATTTGTGACAGGACTAGTGACTTAGAGCACTTGCCCCTAATACTGTAGTTGCTGATATATTTAAGAACTCACTGTCTCCTTTTTTGGTCCATTCCAAACCAGTGGACACATTCTTTGGTGTTTTCAATATAGGGTTGTGAGGATTCTCTATATTCTGCAATGGCTAAACTTAAAGCATTCTTGTTTATACTTAAGACAATGCATTTTCAATGTATATCAAATTCAAAAGTATTACTAGATCGAAAAGAACTCAATAATCAATATTTTATAGCAGCACATTTGGTCTGATTCAATCCAAACCAATTAGCACATCATTGCTAAAGTTGGAGCTTTCATGGTTTATTCTTTATTATAGAGAAACCCTGCATGCACATCCAATGCTTGAAACGGTAAAACTTGTTCTATATCCATTTTTTCTGTCCTGAGTTTTTGTGGAGCTAACAATGTGCTACTGCTTAAGTTTAGTGCACAGTATAGCAGAATTCTGCTTAAGACTACTGTGCAGTGTAGCAAAATTCTTCCATTAAGTATGAAGTAGGCTTCAAAAGAATTTATGCAATTGTATCCAGTTCAAATTAAATTCAAAATAATTAAAACTCGTAAATTTTTATCTTATTCAAAGGAACACACTTCAGTTGTTTTAATTTAAATTCAAAATAATTAGGAGTTGCAAATTTTTATATTATTCAAAGTAACACATTTCAAATGTTATGGAATGAGAAACTATAGTTTGTGGCCCTAGGTTTTTCCATCTGTGGTGATCACAATAATTTATCGAACCTACTGTGCAAGTGGATTTGAACATTCCATTCCATTACACACATGTGAAGCATGTGTAATATCAAATTATCTTTAACATGGATATTATAATATTATAATAGCTTAACATGGATTTTATAGAAACTTGACACAAATTGTGGAGACATGGATCAACTAAATAGAAGAAAATGTAGTAATATCGCTGAAGAAATAATTCTACATGATTTGAATGCAATATGATCGACATCAAACCTATGTGTGGGTTAACATCTCTCAATTCTCATTGCCATCCTCCAATTAGGAACCACACAAGTTTATTTGAGACTCCAACAACTTGTCCTAGAGTAGCCTCTCTAAGATAAATTATAGACCATTGACCATAAAATTTAAAAATACCCACTGATTCTAACTTGGTGGGATCAATTTTACTTAGCCTTTTCAAAAATATAATAACTTTGTAATTAATTGATGTAACCATGGATATTACAACTGTTGCAAACTGAATATGAACTAATCTGTATTGTTGCTCTTTGAGTGCTAAGCTTAAAAATAAACTTATATGTATAATTGCTAAGTAGCCGGTCCCAATATTGGTTTAGGGTTGGGGGTTTGGTTCGCCGGTTTGGCTAAAACTTTCTTTTGCGGCCGGGGTCGGGGGGGGGTGGGGGGGGGACGGGTTCGGTTCGTTAGTACAAAAAACATGTAAAAATAAAATATATATATATATGTATGCAGCCTAGAAGCATGAATTAGGATTAGAATATCACATAAACAACAAAAGCTCCATAAACTTGAATGTCATTTAAAACATGCATGATAAATATTCATTGTTGAAACTTCAAGTTCAATATTACAACACTTCTAAAGTTTTAATCATCATATGGATTATCTAAAGCATCATTATCAATGTCAACATTGACATTGGATGATGGAGGAAGACTAGATGAATCACAAGTAGTGCCAATGGCACTGTCACTAGCACTACTATTGTGCCCATGCTGCTGCTGGATATCAGACTCTTCATATGCTCAGCCTCTTGGCATGAAAATGCTTGTTTGCAAAACAAATGAATAAGAATGAGGTAGTTTAGGTGTTTAGAGTGATTTAGAGGTTACTTTTAGGGTTCCCTTGGGTGTGGGTCAAAGTCAAACTCTATAAAACATTAAAAAAATGCTCAAAAAAACACTTTTTGGACGCCTAGGCACATGGGTTTTGTCTTGGTTTGCCTGGGTTCGGTCTGGGTTTTGCCTGGGTTCTCTTGGGTTATGCCTGGGAAAATCAGACCCAAAAATGAAGGATCCTAGTTGAACCCACAGGTGAATCGGCCCAAGATACGAACCAGGACTAAGCCGAACCAGGATCTAGGGGTTCTAGAGGCGAATCTGGTAACACAATATAATTGCGAAGCTATTTAAATGCTTAAGAATCGTTAAGATTATGACAGGAAATTGCATGAGATGAAATCAAACAAGTAAACAAATGAAACGATCACACAAAGATAGATATACACAAAGGACTACCTTGGAGAAAACAATATGAGCAAACTCCAGCAGCTTAGTCTATTTAAAATCAGAAATAATAACAAGCCATTTGCTCCCATGGAGCCTCCACAAATATTATGGGACTTTTGTGGTACTTTGACAATGCTCTCACAAGTTTTCCGTACTCTAAAACTGACATGTGGTAATTTATTTCATTCTTACATTTAGTTGTAAAGTATTCTCCAATTCTAGATGATTTCACATGAACACGGTCAGCATTTTATGCTTTTAAACGAGTAGCTAAATACACACAAGACGTGTAATGCATTGTCACCTCAGCATTCAGAAGTTAAAATGCTATGGCTTCCTTTCTGGCTTTTTGCCTTCTTCATTTCCCCTTGTATATGTCTGGTTGACCTTATTTTTGCTGGTGCATATTGCATCTTTGTCAGTTGCAAAATGTGCCCATCAGAGGCATATGTACAGATGACTTTTTGGTAGGTGCCAAATGTTTTATTTATTCATGTCTTCATCTGTTGGAAGGACGTGGACCATCCTGGATAATCTGCACTGCAGGGCCAAGGATGGTGGGCAGAGGACAACCCAATAACTTTGCTAGTAAACTATCGAGTTATATGAAATATGCAGTGGAACTCACAATAAATCTTTACACATTCATATATAATGTAGACAACATTTATTGGCAAAATCCCTGATATTAGACTGCATGTGGACAGAATCAGTGCCTGAAAACCTTGTTCCCCTCTTGAATGAAATCAATCTGAATAATTCATCAAGTTTCCAAACGAGTTAAGGATCAATCAAGAATTAAAGATACTCTAATTAATTGCATCTCTCTCTATATATATTTGGATGTTTTAGTCAGTTGATGTAACGACCTAGTCCGTTCATAAAGTAAAGATTTCCTAAATTTGCATCATACAAGTAAATAAACGTGTTAACATGACATTGCAATAAAATTTTTCCTTTTCTTCATTGATAATACATGAACAAGTTGCCATATCAAATTACAATGAAGATTCCACTTCATTATAATAACTTCACAAGTACATGAAACAAGAATACATACCTTGAAGTAACATAGCTCCAATGAGGTTTAGAACAAATAGTAGTAAGACGGTCCAAGGTAATCCCTTTCTAATCTTGATTCTTCAGTAGCCTTCAGTGGAGGAGAAGCATCACTCGGGTGCTTTTCCGCCAACCACAGACTTATAATGCGGTCCCCCGCACATCTATCATTCAATAGATGGCCCTCCCTTCAATGAAGAGATTGGTTGGGCAGCCAATACTGTTAACCAATTGAGCATAGTGTTGTGTCCTACACAACTAAAAACTTGCTATTTGACAATCTCAAACTAGTATAAAGGATCACAATGAATTGACAGTGTAGTCTCAAGCATCACACAGTCTAAGTGGATGTTGTACATTACACTACTTTGGCCAAAGTGTTCTCATTCAGTATTTCGAATGAAGGTCATCTATCATAAACACTACTCAGGATCGATTTGACTTAAGGCTACTATGTATAGGTGTGGTCCTTCACTGGATAATATGTCATCCTAGACTAACCTACAACATACTAACTGATTTAGAAATGAAACAGCATAACAAGTAATTCACATAATCCCTCCTATACTAGAAATTTTTATCCTAGGAGTAACTTAAGCTTATCTCAGTTAACCTAATAACTTAAGCTGATAGAATTTACTTGACTCCTGTCCTCATTTCGATCCTAGTATATAGTAACTATTACAAACATATTCTCCTTATATGGAGATCATACAATTGTTGATGTTGTTGTAGTGGCGGGAGATTGTTTCTCCTATGAAATTCAAATAATTAAATAACAAGTGAATGAGGCTGGCGCTTGAGAGAAAGTCATCTCACTTCAAATAATAATTTATATTTTTTTAATTTATGGAAGCAGACTTAAATAAAAGTTGCCACCTCTTGTAAAAGATGTATCACTTTGTATGGGGCTGACTCTTCATGAAGAGTCACCTCCATGTGTATATAATCAAGGCATTTCTTCTCCTTTGTGCATCCAATCAATTTCAAGTAAAGTTTGCATATTTTTTGGGGGAGTTCGTATCATCAGCAGATCGATTTATTGCATTAAGGAGTTCGACATTGTGAAGTAGGCATTGTTGATGGTAAATTCCAATCGAGAGAGGTGCTTTCATAATTACATCAGATCGGCCTAGAGATTGGCCAAGTTGTAAAGCAAATTGCTGCTCATTTATTCAATATATAAGTGATATATTGTTGCTGGGTTTTTCTCCCTCAAGGAGGGTTTTCCCAGGGTATATGCTGTGTTCTATTGTTTATATTTGTTCTATTTCTGCTTAATTCAATTCAGGTCATAAAATTTAACATGGTATCAGAGTAGGTTTAAGCAAGATCAAGATTAGATTTGTTTAAGCAGCAAAATCTTCTTCTCTTCTTCTCATCTAAGGGAGTCTATCTTAGCTTCGAAAATGGTGAACGGACTCAAGGTTTAAGATAGGCTTGATGGTGCATCTAACTTCACCTCTTGGAAGTTCAGAGTTCTTATTGCATTGGAAGAGAATGATCTTCTCGATTTCGTGGAGAGTGATGTGCTTGAGCCATCCGATGAGGCTGAGAAAACTCAATGGAGGAAGAATGGCACCAAGGCTAGGAAGATCTTAATTGATTCTGTGAAGGATCATCTTGTGCCAATTATATCCAAGATGAAGACAGCTAAAGTCATGTTCGAGGCTCTTCAAGGCTTATATGAGATCAACAACACCAACAGAGCTCTTGCCTTGAGGCAACAACTCCATCATATAAAGATGGCTAAAGGAGATTCAGTCATATCCTTCTTCATGAAGATCATTGAGTTGAAAAATCAGCTATATGCCATTGGAGATATGGTTGAAGATAGAGATCTAGTCATGTTAGCACTAAATGGTCTTCCTCAATCTTGGGAGCCCTTTATCCAAGGTATTAGTGGAAGATCTAAATTGCCCAAGTTTGATCGTCTTAGAGCTGATTGCATTCAAGAGGAATCTAGGTTGGTAGCAAGAGGAATGGCGAAGCTCTCACAACGAAGACAATCATGTTCTTACTGTTTAAACTTCCAAAAGGAAAGGAAGAGAAGGGAGAAAAGGCAATTTCAAGAGGAATAGAGACAAAAAATCAGATTCTGCTCCCGATCCAAAGAAGAAGAAGGATCTCTCTCATATTCAGTGTTTCAGATGTGACAAGTATGGTCACTATGCTCAAGATTGTATAACAAGACCAAAGCAACATGCTTCTATTGCGGATATTGATGATGTCTCTTCTCAAAAGGAATCTAGAGACAACTCTGGAGGATTTCTATTCATCTCCGCCTTTTCAAGCAATGTTCCAACCGACAGTAGCACATGGTTGATTGATAGTGGCGCTTCACGACACATTACAGGATATTGAGAGCATCTTTCAGACTTGGTAGAAAGAGAAACCAATCTACAAGTGATAATTAGAGATGATGCTTGCTATTCAGTGAATGGTGTTGGAGCCACCTCTCTCCATCTAGATTTTGGCATCCCTCTTCATTTGAGTGATGTCTTGCTTGTACCAGGAATCAAGAGAAATCTTGTATCAATCTTAGCTTTGGAGGACAAAGGATATCAAGTTGCATTTTTTGAAGGAAAAGTTCTTGCGTGGCCGAAGAACTCTAGCATCAAAACAACCCGTGTGATTGGTGTTCGTCAAGAAAGTCTATTTAGACTTTCTATTCGTCCAGTTCAAGCATTGCTGCATGATTCTACTAGTTTGAGTGAGCTATGCATAGAGGAGACTTGCCCACCTTCATTTCAGAGCTCTTCCATCAATAGAGAAGATGGTTTCTGGTCTACCGAAGCTTAGTCAGGAGCATGATGGCATTTGTAGAGGTTGTGCAATGGGTAACGATACTAAGGGTCCTTTCCATAGTAGTGAAAGTAGAACAAAGGGAATTCTAGATATTGTTCATTCTGACTTGTGTGGTCCAATGTCTGTGGCATCTTTGAGTGGTTTTTGTTATTATGTGATTTTCATTGATGACTATTCTCGAAAGACTTGGATTTACTTTTTGAAGTCTAAGGAGTCTAAAGAAATACTTGATAGATTCAAAGAATTCAAGGCTCAAGTTGAAAATATGTCCCGGAAGAGGATCAAGGTTCTGAGATCTGATAATGGAGGAGAATACACTTTTGGAGGCTTTCGTAATTTCTACATTGAGGCAGGGATCAAGAGGGAGTTTTGTGTTCCATACAATCCTTAGCAAAACAGAGTTGCAGAAAGAAAGAATAGATCCATAGTTGAGGCAGCCAAAGCTATGATTCATGATCAAGACTTACAAACCTTCCTTTGGGTAGAAGCTTCCAGAACTGCAATGTATGTTTAGAATCGAAGCCCTCATGGAATATTTGAAAATATGACTCCTGAAGAAGCCTTCATAGGTGTGAAACCCGAGGTTAGTCATTTAAGAATCTTTGGTTGTCCTGTGTATATTCATGTGCCTAAAGATAAAAGATCTAAGTTAGAACCATCAGGCAAGAAAAGAATATTTGTGGGCTATAGTGAAACTTCTAAGGCTTATAGGATCTACATTCTAGGACATAAACAAATTGAGATTAGTAGGGATGTCACTTTCGAAGGAGAGGTTGCATTCAAAAGATCCAAGGGTTCTTACATGGAGATAGATAGTGAAGAACAGGAGACACCTTAGGATATGGACATTTCTCCTGATCATACTCCTGAGATTCAGAGGGAGTCTACTGAACCAGAAGAGGTTAGTGATCCATTTGATCCCATAGAACCTACTGATGGTCCGAGAGACATTGCTAGAGGTTGAAAGAGACCTCTATGGGCTAGACAGACCATGCAAGATGCAGAGAAGTATGCAACTCCTCGAGGCACATTCAGAGAAAGCAAGAGACCGCAAAAGTTTCTAGGCTATGTGGTGTTGATGAGTCACATCATTGAGTCTAAGCCTTCTAGTGTTGAGGAGGCATCAAATCAACAAGTATGGAGAGATGCTATGACAAAAGAATATCAGTCTATTATCAAGAATGATATTTGGGATGTTGTACCAAGACTTGAAGGAAAATCAGTTGTTTCTTCCAAGTGCTTTTCAAGATCAAGCATGCAGCTAATGGGAGCATTGAGAAGTACAAAGCAAGATTTGTGGCTAGAGGATTCTCTCAAATTGAGGGAATAGATTATGAGGAGACATTTGCTCCTGTTGCTCGTTATATATCCATTAGGACTATTATTGCTATTGCATCAGCTAAAGGATGGAAGCTGCACCAAATGGACATAAAGACAACATTTCTTAATGGTGTGATTGAAGAAGTGTACATTGAGCAACCAGATGGGTTCGTGATTCATGGGAAGGAATCTCATGTATGCAGATTGAAGAAGGCATTATACGGCCTTAAGCAGGCACCTCGTGCTTGGTATGAGAGGATTGATCAATACTTGATGAGCTTGGGATTCTCCAAGAATGATGCAGATTCAAATCTTTACTTAAAGGTAGTTGATGGTGAGGCTTTAATCTTGGTTCTTTATGTTGATGATTTATTTCTTATTGGAGCAGAATATCTCATTGTCAAATGCAAGGAGTTAGCCTTTGAGTTTGAGATGAAGGATCTCGGTCTTATGCATTACTTTCTAGGATTGGAAGTGTTGTAGAGACCCAATGAGATTATTCTAAGTCAAGGAAAATACACAATAGACATCTTAAAGAGATTTGGGATGATGGATTGCAAGTCCATGGCTACACCAATGGAAACAAATTTGAAGAAGTTGAGTGATTCTGTAGCTAGTTCAGATTTGGCAGATCCCACCATGTACAGGTAGTTGATTGGAACATTGATGTATCTAGTCAATACTAGACCAGATATTTTCTATGCAGTGAGTGCCCTTAGTCAGTTCATGTGTGAACCAAGGCAAATTCATCTAGTTGCAGCAAAGCATATCTTAAGATACTTGTGTGGCACAGTAGGATATGGCTTGAGATATACTTCCAGTGAAGATCTAAAGTTACAAGGCTATTTTGATTCTGATTGGGCCGGGAGTGTAGCCGACAGGAAGAGAACCTCTGGATGTTGCTTTAGCTTAGGGTCTGCCATGATTTCTTGGTGTAGCAAGAAGCAAACTTCTGTAGCATTGAGCACTATAGAGGTTGAATATATTGTAGCATGTGTAGTAGCTCGAGAAGCAGTGTGGCTTCGAAAGCTCCTTGCAGGATTGTTTGGACAATAATTGGAGCCGATTGTTATTCATTGTGACAATCAAAGCTGTGTGAAGCTATCTGTCAATCCAGTGTTTCATGATAGGAAAAAGCATGTGGAGATCAAATATCATTACATCAGAGATATGGTGCTGAGGAAAGCTATTCAACTAAAGTATATTTGTACTGATGATCAGGCGACTGGTATTCTCACCAAGCCTCTCTCCAGAGTGAAGTTTGTACATTTTTGAGACAAGCTTGGAGTTGTGGAGAATGAAGCCCTTTCTGAGAGGGAGGCTCAACATCAGTGATCTTTGTCATTTTCTATAATGCATATTTCTCTGAGACGAAAAAATATGAGGTGAAAGCCCTTGTCCATCTCTGAGACGGAGATGTGGTTCTTTCCACCCAATGGGAGTAGCCATGGTGGATGTCATGTTCAGAGACTGCATGACAATATCACGTTGAGAGACTTCGTGATGAATTCTTTGTACTTGTGTTTTTCCACACATGGGAGTAGCCATGGTCAACGTCATGTTGAGAGACTCCATGACGAGATCACGTTGAGTGACTCCGTGATGGGCACTTGTGCACATGTTCCTTTCCACACATGGGAGTAGCCATGGTGGTCGTCATGTTGAGTGACTCCATGATGATATCACGTTGAGTGACTCCGTGATGAACTCTTCCACAAATGGGTGTAGCCATTGTGGTGTCATGTTGAGAGACTCCATGACATGAATATCTGGAAAGATATCTCCCTAGCTAAGAGGGAGTGTTGATTTTGTTGTAGTGGCAGGAGATTCTTTCTCCTATGAAATTCAAATAATTAAATAGCAAGTGAATGAGGCCGATGGTTGAGAGAAAGTCATCTCACTTCAAATAATAATTTATATTTTTTTAATTTATGGAAGCCAACTTAAATAAAAGTTGCTACCTCTTGTAAAGGACGAACCACTTTGTATGAGGCCGACTCTTCATGAAGAGTTACCTCCATGTGTATATAATCAATGCGTTTCTTCTCCTTTCTGCATCCAATCAATTTCAAGTAAAGTTCACATATTTTCTGGAGGAGTTCGCTATCATCAGCAGATGGTGCTTTCATAATTACATCAGATTGGCATAGAGATTGGCCAAGTTGTAAAGCAAAATGCTGCTCATTTATTCAATACATAAGTGATATATTGTTGCTAGGTTTTTCTCCCTCAAGAAGGGGGGTTTCCCTAGGGTATATGTTGTGTTCTATTGTTTATATTTGTTCTATTTCTGCTTAATTCAATTTTGGTCATAAAATTTAACAACAATTAATGCAAAACACAAGTATGCATCTTTTATCCTTTATACAGTTTACTCCCTAGGTGCAAACGGATATGCCATTCACAAACAATTTACTTTCTATACACAATCACAAATATAGTTTATGAAACAATTCCCTATCTATGCATAGACAGTAAACACAATTTCCAGAAATATTTAAAGATTCACAATTGAAATTGATAGTAGAAGAATATGCCATGCTTGGTATTTAGCTTTCCTCCAAATGGTGATATTTCAGGCTATTCTCACAGTCCTTCCAGCTTTTACCAATCAATTGGCAAATCCCTCACAAGTTATTGTCTTTCTCACTCAGAATTAACTCACAAGTTGTTACCTTTCTCACTTAGAAATATACGCCTCTAAGAATGAATATTCAGGCTGCTAATGGTTACAGCTGAATAGAAGTGTAGAATTTAGATGGTTCGATGTTGGTGAACTTGTAATTCAACTAAACTCAACTCTCAGAAATATATGTTTCTCAGAAAATCAGATTAATGCTCTACAGAAAATAAGCTCTCCAAGAAAAATTCTCCAGATAACAAGTAAGTCAGTAAGTACAGAATGAGGAGATGGGCGGCTATTTATAGAGCCTTAGCCCATTCGAATCCCACTTCCAAAGGCATGTAAATTGCTAGGACTGCAATTTGAATGAATCAACTTGATATGTGGCAGGTCTTTACTCTCATACTTGTTAGTTTTATGATCAGATTAAAGACACATAAATTTAATTCAAATTCAACACAAGAACACAGCAGATACCCTAGGAAAACCCTCCACTTGAGGGAGAAAAACCCAACAACAATATATCACTTATATATTGAATGATAATACAAATAATCTCCTTTACAAGAGGCCGATATGAAGGCCAGAAGAAGCACCACAAATTGATGCAAAACTCAGATACAACCAGATGTATATTGCTGATTAGAAACTTAGCGAACAATATGCTCTTCTACAGAAATCACTATCTCCTCTATATGGTTTGCACTTGAACTTCAAACAATACTAATGAACTGAATATGTTTTTCCCTGAATCAATTTGCTGCTGCTACAGAATGATGAACTGCTGCTTGCGTATAAACTCCTTCTACAAAATGCGAACTTACTTGATACACCACCACCTCAAATGATTGATCATCACTTGTATATATACAAGGAGGGAGAAGGATCGCTTCTATTCACATCAAGAGGTCGGCCTCCAGAAGAAAAGTCGTGTCTCTTCATTGGGCGTGAATAAGAACAAGTCGGCCCATTTGACAATAAATAAGCATTATATTAAACATTATTGTTTTATCTTTTATTTATTTAAGAGAGGCGCTTTTCTCCATTTGATATCGATCTCAATCAAATTCATAGCCGAATGGCTACATGATATTTGATTATTCAAATCGCGGCTGGAAGTGTTATCCTGACGATGAAACATCAACACTCCCTCTCAGCTAGGGAGGAATACTTCCACCTTTACAAAATATATCACCTCATCATGATGATGAACATCATGGCTACATCCATGTGTGAAAGAGCATATCACCTCATTGTGAAAGCATATCACCTCATCGTGATATCAACCATAATGGCTACAACCATGTATGGTATGTACAAGTGTTCATCACTTGCGTGATGTTGTCATCTCAACATGATGTTCACCATAGCTCTCCCAGAGGGTGAAACACAAGTACAAGAAAATCATCACGGACTCTCTCACGTGATGCTATCATGGAGTCACACACATGACATCCACCATGGCTCTCCCAGAGGGTGGAAACAAGGGCTTTCACCTCAAATCTCAAAGAGAAATGCATTAACAAGGGCTTGCACCTCAAATCTCTCTCAAAGAGAAATGCATTAACAAGGGCTTGCACCTCAAATCTCTCTTAAAGAGAAATGCATTAAAGAGGATCACTGATACTGAGACTCCTCCTCAACTAGGGCTTGATTCTTCATCATACCAAGATTGTCTCGAAAGTACACAAACTTTATCTTGGAGAGAGGCTTGGTGAGAATGTTAGCCGTCTACTCATCAGTGCTAATATACCTCAACTGAATACCATATCTCTAATATAGTGGTATTTGATCTCAACATGTTTAGTTTTGTCAAGGAACATTGGTTTAACAAAAATCTTCACGCAACTTTAATTATCACAATGAATGATAGTAGGCTCCAATGATTGTCCAAACAATCCTGCAAGGAGCTTTTGAAGCCACACAGCTTCTTGAGCTGCCACACAAGCTGCAATATACTTGGCCTCTGCTGTACTTAGTGCCACTAAAGACTGCTTCCTTCTACACTAGAAAATCATTGCAGACCCCAAATTGAAACAACATCCAGAGGTACTCTTCCGATCAGTAACACAACCTGCCCAATCAGAATTAGTATAACCATGCAGCTCCAAGTCCACATCTGAAGAATATCTCAACCCATATCCAACTGTGCCACGCAAGTATCTTAGGATATGTTTTGCTGCAACAAGATGTATCTGCCTGGGTTCATACATGAATTGACTAAGTGCATTCATTGCATAGCAAATATCTGGTCTAGTATAGACTAGATACATCAATCATTGCAGACCCCAAATTGAAACAACATCCAGAGGTACTCTTCCGATCAGTAACACAACCTGCCCAATCAGAATTAGTATAACCATGCAGCTCCAAGTCCACATCTGAAGAATATCTCAACCCATATCCAACTGTGCCACGCAAGTATCTTAGGATATGTTTTGCTGCAACAAGATGTATCTGCCTGGGTTCATACATGAATTGACTAAGTGCATTCATTGCATAGCAAATATCTGGTCTAGTATAGACTAGATACATCAATGATCCAATCAACTGCATGTACATCATGGAATCCAGCAGATTTGAACTAGCTGTAGCCTCTTTCAACTTATGCAAGTTGGTCTCTATAGGCGTAGACATGGATTTGCAATCCATCATACCAAATCTCAATAGTATACTTCCATCTTCTTTAGGTTTAGTAGGCTCCCTTTGAATCTTTAAGTACTTGCATCAACCTTCTGATCTCATTGACCAAGATTGCCTGCAATGCTTGCCTTAGATAAATGTTTTCCAATGCACACCTCTAGTACTGTAGAGAGTTCAAGGTGGACCTCCTCGACATTATTGTAGATCACTCTTTTCTGAATAGGTTTGCGGAGCTACCAATATCAAATCCAGATGACTGTCTTGTGCAATTTTGATCTCAGTAGTTGAAGAGGTCTTTCAAGGATTTAACATTTGGCCTTGCAACACTGCAACCTTCACTTCTTTTCAGTGAGTCACAAAACTCCCTCTTGATCCTTGCTTTAGAGATTGCAAAGAAGTCTTCTGGAAGTGAACTCCCTCTAGCCACCAACTCAGTCCCATGGCTGCAAATTGTGACTTTACAATTGATCATTTCTTTGGTCGGCATGACTTCCTCACAAGATGCCTCAAGCTTTTTATCACTAAGTAATCTCTCATCACCTTCTTGCTTCTAGAACTGTCTTGAAAGCATTTTAGAGAGAGATTACTAACAGTTTATAACTATCCAAAGAAATATCAAGGCTAGAATCATACAAGGTTTACTATTTCAAGTTATAGCATGAATACATAATAATTTATGAACAATATTAAAACATGAATAAATAAATCAACCTAAGGAGAAAGATATCAAAAGATCAGAATGAAGGAATAAATAAACTTATCTTTTTTGAATTTTGATATAACTCTTTCTTCCATCTTTTACTCCTCTCGAGAGTGCCAAACTTAGCACAACAAAAAAAAAAACAATCTGCACAACTACAAATTTCTTGAATGTATTATGTAGTTAGCATGTAGAACCAACTCTCTCCAAGAGTTCAAGGCTCTATCACAGTTCATGCATTAGAGAATGATATCGATGTGACCAACTAATCACCATCGAAATTGCAATTCTCTTTTTATTTCAGAGTCACACTCAGAAATCTTCACAACCAGCATGAAATAACTTGCAATAAATGAAATCTTCAAAGGATCATATGCTAGTGAACACAATTCAAGAGAAACCACTATCTCTCTTTACTAATTACAAGATCGAACTAAATGATATAACTTAGCAAACAAAGAATACTTATCTCTTTAAATATTCTAATGAATGCAAATAATGGACACAGTAAGATACACTGCTCTTGCGTATAGATCAGCAAACAACCTTCACGGCTTGAACACTGGCCCATGGCTTAGAATAGAAATTCCCTAGAATCCTTCTGAGGAGAGATCTCATCCACATCCGCAAATGAAGCATGCTGATTAGGCCTGGTGGGGCAATCCTTTGCATAGTGACCAAACTTGTTACAATGAAAACATTGGACTTTGGAGAGGTCCCACGTCTTCTTCAATGCGGGAGCACCATCAGCTCCTTTATCTCCATTCCTCTTGAAATATCCTTTCTTTCCACCTTTCACGTCTTCTTGAATGCGGAAGCACCATCAGCTCCTTTATCTCTATTCCTCTTGAAATATCCTTTCTTTCCACCTTTCCCTTTCTTCTTCGAGGATTGAGCGGAAAGAACATGAATGTCTTCATTTGTAGAGCTCGGTTCGTCACCCCTCTAGCCAACCTAGACTCTTTCTTGAATACACCTGCCTCAAACGCGACTTCAAACTTTGTGCTTCATCTTGTACCGATTCCTTTGAATGTAAGACTCCAAGATGAAGCCATCTATTATGCGCATGGTCGTAATCCATGACATCAACAAAATGTGGTCAATAGAAGAGAGAGTTTGATCTCAATCTCGAAATCTTTCATGATGCAAGTGATGACGTATTCTCCCTCCGCTTCATCTTAACATGATGAAGTTGTTAGCTTTAATGCAAGCGTCTTCGCCGTTGTTGATTTCGTACATCTCCTCCAAAGTTTTAAACATCTCTCTTGCTGTCTTCAACTTGGAGACAATAGGAACAATATGATCCTTCACGGAATCAACTAACATCTTCGTCTTGATATCTTTCTTCTTCCACTGTACCTTCTCTTCCTCATCAGTAGGTTCGGAGAGTTTGCTCTCCACAAACTCGACCAATTCACTTTCTTTGAAGGTGAGCATAATTTTGAATCTCCAAGATGTGAAATCAGATGCTCCCTCAAGTCTGTCCTTAAGCTTAAGACCGATCACCATCTTGATGAAGAGATAGAAGTAAACAACGATGAGAAAGAGAGTATCGCTGTAATAACAATCTGATCAAGATCTTCTTCAAACCTGGTTCTGATACCATGTTAGTTTTATGATCAGATTAAAGACACATAAATTTAATTCAAATTCAACACAAGAACACAACAGAAACCTTGGTAAAACCCTCCACTTGAGGGAGAAAGACCCAGCAACAATATATCACTTATATATTGAATGATAACACAAATAATCTCCTTTACAAGAGGCTGATATGAAGGTCATGAGAAGCACCACAAATTGATGCAAAACTCAGATACAACCAGATGTATATTGCTGATTAGAAACTCAGCCAGCAATATGCTCTTCTACAGAAATCGCTATCTCCTCTATATGGTTTGCACTTGAACTTCAAAGAATACTAATGAACTAAATATGTTTTTCCCTGAATCAATTTGCTGCTGCTACAGAATGATGAACTGCTGCTTGCGTATAAACTCCTACAAAATGCGAACGAACTTGATACACCACCGTCTCAAATGATCGATTATCACTTGTATATATACAAGGAGGGAGAAGGATCGTGTCTATTCACATCAAGAGGTCGGCCTCCAGAAGAAAAGTTGTCTCTTCATTGGGTGCGAATAAGAACAAGTCGGCCCATTTGACAATAAATAAACATTATATTAAATATTAGTGTTTTATCTTTTATTTATTTAAGAGAGGCGCTTTTCTCCATTTGATATCGATCTCAATCAAATTCATAGCCGAATGGCTACATGCTATTTGATTATTCAAATCGCAGCTGGAAGTGTTATCCTGACGCTGAAACATCAACAATACTTAGCTTCCAAGCGGTGAGTTGACCTCTATTACTTACAGCAAGTTGAAGACCATTTCATACTTGCACATGGTTAAATGTGAAGAATTGACACCTACAAGCGTCTCCCAAATATGGCACCAATCTAGAAATCTGGCGGGTAAAGATTCTTGGTGAAAAAGTCCAATGTTATATGCAATCCACATAGCCTATATTTATGGGTCCATCGACAAGCACAGGCTGCGTTTGTATTTCTTGAGACTTGGTCTTAGCCCCGCGCGTATGCGCGTGTTTTCTCTCAATGCTAAATTTCATTTTGATTTCCAAAGTGCAAACCATAGTTGATGAAATATTTCCTCATTCACTATGTTGGAGTTTTGACATATATTTTATTTCCCATGATTATAGACAATATTTCGATTCCTTTAATTTCCAAATTTGATGATAATGATCGGTTGGCATATTTAACCCGATTCCTATAGTTGATGATCAATAATCGGTTGAGTAATATTTAACCCGATTTCCATAGTTGGAGTTTAATATTTAAATCAATGGCAAATAATTTGATTTCCATCAATGGGATTTAATATTAGGAAATAAATCAATTTCCAAAGTTGTGAGATTAATTTAAATTAATATGGAAAATAATTCAATTTCCCAAAGTGGAGAGATTAATATTAAATTAATTAGGAAATAATTATATATTTTATTATATAAATATAATTATAGTTTTTAAATATATTTAAACATATATATATATATATATATATATTTATATTGTGAGCCAATTAGCATACTTTCGATACAAATTCCGGAGGCAATAATAATAATAATATTATTAATATCCACATAATAAAGAACATGTGTACATATACATATATATACCGTATATTCCTCTATGTACACGTATGTGTAAGTATACCATATCGATGCAACCGTATGAGCATATCCATCTACCAACATTCGCTTGTATCGATATGTATATACTTATGGATACGTGTATATACTATACATATGTATATATGTCCACTTCCGTTTACTTACATCATTCATGTTACCATCATATTCACATGATTGTAATACCACAAACAGATCTCAAAATTGATATAGATAAACATCACTTGAGAATGCATACAAGTCTCTAAATGCAACCATACAAGCTACGGATGACTTACCTATATTCCACACAAACGAATGACTCAGTTCACTCAGTCAAAAGTGATGTGTGTGTATGCTCAGATAGTTTACTTTACCGGATAACCGACCAAGCTCCTCTCCCGAGTGATACTTCCCCTCCGCTTGGAGGAATGGTTCACATACCTGCATCCAATGACACACGC
>VDFB02104981.1:0-38974 GCA_007258455.2 Sequoia sempervirens | reverse complement strand
TCTCTCTCTCTCTCTCTCTCTCTCCCTCTCCCACCCTACCTAGAAAACTCTAGATCTCTCTCTCTTTTAAAATTCTCCCTCCCTCTAAACACATACATATGTACATAGAATCCTACATACATACAAGCATACATGTACATGCACACATATACAATCTTACATACAAGTAGGCATACATACAATATACATGCATTGATACATACAAGAAACATACATACATACATACATATATGACATATAAACATACATGTGCATACAAACATACAAATATATATACATACATTTAATATGCATTTAACATAAAGAAAGACATAACCCGAGCACATTATACCGCACTCACGTTATGTCTTGCTAGACATGCTCCCCACAAACAAAAAACCATGTCAAAGTTGGCATATAACGTGAGCACATTATATCTTGCTTTGGGAATCCCCAAGCCTTGGGATTGGTATTTTCCTTGAAATACCAACCCAAAGGCTTGGGGGGCATTCCCAATTACTAGAGACATGTTTTTGAAATTTCTACAATATTTCACATAATCAGGTTCATGCTCACCATCAAGATTGCTTGTGGTTCAATATCAAACAAATAAAACATCTGGGTAATGTTAGGTTCTCTCTTAGCTATCCAACGATGTAATTTTTTTCACTTTCTGATAATGTTAAGCCATTCATCCATAATTTATTTTTTTGGATGTCTCATTTTTGGAAAAAAGCAATGTTTGGTGTTTTTTTCGTTATAAATTAATCGTTCATCGAAATTTCAAATAAATTACATTTTTAGAAACTAGACTCCATTCTACAAATTCAAAAAAAAAAATTCAATTAGTTTCCAAAATTTCTAGGGGTAGCACGGCCAAAATTCTATTTTTCAAGAAGTGTCCACTTTGAAAATTAGTAAAAAATAAAATATTCATTAAAAAATTATTAGAAAAAATCATGCATCAACTACATACTATTACCTAACTTCTGACCGTAGCAATTTTAAAAATACTACAAAAAGGGTCACTGTACAAGGGTCGCACAAGACTTGCTATGTTATGTTTTTCTAAGAAAAACAACACCAATTTGTGTATGTCCCTCATTTGAACCCCTTAATCTCAACCATTTTAAAAATAAATTAGTATTTTAGAAAGTAGACTCAGAGCACTTGAATCCTTCTTTTTGTTCCATCTCAAAATTTTGAGTGTAAGTATCCTCAATTTAATGTCCAAGGTCAGTATTTCCTAATTTAAAAAAAAAAGTGGCCACTTAAGCCCCCTTTTTGGGAACCATCTTGGTGCACTTACCCATCACTCAAAAGACCAGGTCTCTCTCACTACTAAAAAGATTAGTATCTTCACATTGGGAGCAAATTACAGTTGTAGTTCTTGTTCTTAGGCCCGCCTTTCAATTCTTGAAGGATGTCCAAGAAATAAATGGAAAAATTGGCTCAACAACCGATCACATTCTATAGGTATGTTACTCTCGAGTGGTAGAATCACAAATTTTTATTTAAAGACTTTGTGTGGCTTCTGACGAGGTTCCGAAAGATTCCAGGATTACTAACCGAAGAACCACTTACATCAAGGCCAATGAAATTGTCAACTCCCACAAGGTTGCCAAAAGGTGAAAACATTTCCAGATAGTGTTGGTAAGGAGAGTTGAAGAGATCAAAAAGGACTTCAATGTTTTTATCAATTATGGGCTACCTTCCCTTTTCTCCCTAGGTGGAGATGTGCAAACAGTAAAGAAAATTATAGAAGCTATCAAGCAGAAGGATCAGAATTTTGTAAAACTCCCAAGTTCAAGCATGACACATGCAACTGATGAGGCTGAGTGCGATATTTTTTGCCTTTCTCTCCTTTATCATTACCTTGGAGTGGTTACTGCAAGGTGGGGGATCATGTATTTCAAAAATATTTTCTAGCTTGATCAAGCCTATAGGATCATTTGCAGTATGTCTTTACCAACTGAAGAAGAATGGTAGGTGCAACACTCCTTCCTCAAACTTCAGGAATTTCCAAAGAGTTGGGTTTGTACCTCCGTGAGTGAGGGCCCCTGTGAGTCACCAAAACTATGAAGTTTTTTTATTTTCCATAGTCTTTCTATCTTTGGACTCCTTTTTTTTTGGTTGCGAAAGTCTTCAAGTTGATGAAGGGCCGGTAAGAAAGATAGGAAATGTGCCATGTGGTGGCTGTATGGCTTTCTCTCATCATTTTCTTTTCAGAGGATTTCCCAAGACACGTGTCGAAATGGCAGAAGTTTTCTCCAAAAACATTTTTAAGAAAACATAAGGTTTTTGACTGTGTGATGTGTCATCTCTCTACTAAAGGAATATTGTGCCTCTTATGAGATAATATCTTTTGGAGACTATTGGAACTTGTTGGCTTTTCTTTTCTTGGTTCTTGGGACAAAATATTTGAGTTGATGCATCAAGATGATGTGATTGGTTAACGAAATATTTTTTCTAGTATTTTTTTTTTAGGATTTGATCATGTATAGGCTTCTATCTTTAAAATGTCTAAAAGTCATTAATGCAGTAGTTGATAGTTAATGAGCAAAGATATTTTGTGGCCTAACCAAGGGTCTATGATCAAATTGTGAGCTATCAAGTATCAACATCTGGCAGTAATTACCTCTATATTAAGGTGGTGTTTCTTTCTTTTGGAAGCTATAAGAGGAGAGCAATGACATAATGAAGGGTTGGATTCCAAGTGAGTTTTTATTGAAAGAATTTTTCCTTTAGTTTTCTTAGGGGTTTATAATTATTTTTAGAAATAAATTGTATAACTACTTTATTCTTGCATGTTATATCTATTAAGGTTTAAACTATTGTCGGATTGGCATCCAAACTTTGTTTCAAAGTTCATTTTATAATTAAAGAATGAACTATTGAGGAGAATTTGTTGAGACTGTGCATGTATGACCTTTTTCATGATTTCTTTCTTTATATTGGCATTCTAAATGAAACACTGTGTCTTGCAAGTTGTATCCATATAGTTTAAGTAGCATATTTCTATGCTTTATCCTTGTATGGTAGAATAGTGGCTTAGGAAAATTGGACTATGTCATTGAACTTCTCTTTTTTTTTTAAGTTTTTGTTTTGTTGTGCTATGTTGTATTGGGAGATAGATTTCATGTGATTTTTGAAATATTGTTCTTTTACCCATAAGAAATATTTATGTTTGATCAAACCTTAATGAACACTGCCTATGGAAAGATCTGAAATTCTGCAATGTGCTTGAAGTTAGCCTTTGTTGTTTGTTCTCTTCCCAACAATGAAGGGTTGTGGCATTCTATGTCTATTTATATCAATCATAGGAATGATTTGGGTTTGAAATGTTGTAAAATCTTTGGTGCATCGCCTTTTATTATTTATGTTTACATTTTCTTCTCCCCTTATCTCAAAACCCCAAAAGAAGAGTCAGCTTTCTATAAAAAATCCAAAGGTATTTAGTGAGACGCAATTTGTCCCCCACTCATTGAATTTCCCATAAGACTGTTGAAGAGGCGTGAGATTTGATAATCAATAGTTTACATTCATTAAGATTTGTATAAGTTTGATAAAAGTGATTTTCATTTTTGGATACACATTGTTTCCATTCTTAAATTTTTACATACATTGGATAAAATTAATTTCATCTTTGGATATACATTGTTTACATTCTTGAAGCATTGCACAAGATGGTTAGAAGTAATTTTCATTCTTAGTCAAACAATGTTAGTATATTACCTATCTAGGCATGCTAAGAAAAATTTCATATCCACTCCCTATGAGAATGCTTTAGTGAAAGAGAATACAACCTTGGGCAATAAAAAAATCATATTCATTCTTCTCTTAATATCTCTCCTATTTGTGAAGAAGATATTTTGGTGTTAGAAGAACCAATCAATGAGAGTTTTGAGAGTCCTAGTTGTTTCTCTCCTCCTACCTCTCTTATTAGGTAAGACATTGATGAAAAAGAGGACACAACCATAGGAAATCATCATGATCACATAACACAACACTAGACCATTGAAACCTACTTAAAAACCATATGAACTAGTCTACATTCATTTACCAACACCTTCCCCACCTTGACAATGTTGTAGCAAAAGAGGATGCAACTATAAGTAAGGATGATAGGTTGGTGGTAGATGATAGAATTTTTAATATCTATGACAACCCAATTTACTTTTCTTCTCCTACCTCTCCTATCTTGGAAGACACTATGGGACAAAGGAATGTAATAAAAAATGACCATGATAATCATACTTGTTCTTCTCCTAATATCTTTCCTATTTGCGAAGAAGATATTTTGGTGTTAGAAGATCCAAGCAATGAGAATCCTGAGAATTTTATGTCTCTCTTCCCCTAGGGAAATTATTATTGACCAAGAAAATGCCATCATTGATAAGCAAGATAATACAGCCATTGATAACTCACTTACCTGCGATGAAGTCATTATGCAAGAACCAATCTTTGAATGTCATGAACATCTAGTTTGTAGTTCTCCTAAAAACTCTCCTCCTAAGGAGGATATCATGGTGCAATAAAATTATAACATTAACAATAGTGATGTGACTCCCTTAAATCATGGTAAAAAGATGACACTAGACTCCCCTTCCTTAGAAAGACATCAAACCAAAACCGTCGAGGTTATGAAAGCACAAGTTTCCATTAGATACCCCTTGATTATTGGACCTCCTAAATACCCTGTGGGACATCCTAAGAATCCTCTAGTTCTTTACCCACCCTCACAATGAACACAAACTCAAAACAAACCTGTCTTCATACTCAAACCACCTAAGAATAATTTTTTGTAGAAATCAAATTATAACACCATTGCTCATACATATATCACTAGAAACAATCCACAACCAAGGAAAACACCTTAAACATCCCTCCTATTACCTAACCCTATATTTCTTGGTCCTCCTCGTTTTCCTTTACAAAATGAAAGGGAGTGCAATCTTGTTGAACAAATAAAGAATACTCCTACTAATATATCCTTATGGGGCCTTATTCAATCCTTCCCTCATTATCTTACCATGATTCAAGGTGCTTTACAACAAGTTTCTCAGCCCCCAAATGTTCAATCAAATGATGTGGTAGCCCAAATTCAAGCTATGGCACCAAACAACTTATACATTACTTTACATCAAAATGAGTTAGCTAGCTATATATAATAGGACTGGGATAAAATGATCCCTTGTGGAATGGTTCAACCCTTAATGTGTGTAGTGTATCCCTTTTAGATAGTCTTGGTGTGGATAAATAAAAAATTGACCCTACCTCTTTATCTATTAGTGGGTTTGATAATGTGGGAAAACAACCGCTTAGTGTGATCATATTACCTATTATAGTTAGGGTGGCCACATTACAAACCCCAATCTATGTTATGTATCATGATCTTTCATACAATCTCCATTTAGGAAGACCATGTGTTCATGAGATGCATGTGGTTCCTTCTACCCTTCATGGTATCATGAAATATGTCTACAACAAAGTATATACGATCAAAGCTAATTCTAAGCCTTACAATTTTTTACAACTTGAAAAAGACAAGTAAAATCCTTTCAAAACATTAACACCAACTACACAAGTGGAACCTGTGCAACAAAAAGACAAAGAAAAATATATTTAGGAAGTCTAGAAGCTATTAGAAGATGATGGGGGTTCCTTAGATTTCATAATATTCATGGGAGAATACAAGATCAAAACAAAAGATTTTGAAAAGGGAAAAGAAAAAGTGGTAATTTCAACAAAAAATTCAGAAGAACCTTCGAAAGCATCCACCTCAACCACTTTAGAATAGAAGACAAAAAATTACACAACAAACTTTGTTGAACTTGACTATGAACAACCATCAAATCCAAAAGAAATGAAAAAGATTTAAGGAAAGGTTATGAACATATGAAACAACTTCGATATAGTGGAAAAGGATGTAGTGCTAGAGAACAAGGTATCTATGTCCCTATAGAGCCTAACACATAAGGAACAACTAATGGTCTTAGTTATTTTCCCTCAAAAAAAACAAACAAGCCTTCACTTAATATCAACACTATTACAAAAGATTCCTCTAAGACAACTCTAAGATTAGTCATCCTGAACTGATAAACACTAGCGGTCTTGATTATTATCCTTTGAAAGAAATGAAAGAAATAGAGAAATCCTCACTTAATAGCAATGTCATCACCCAAAACACTAACGATTGGAGTTTGTTAGATTATATGCCTTCCTTTAAAGAAGAGAAAAAAATCTTTCCATCTAAAGAGTCTTGTGTAAATATGACACCTTGTACTAAGAAAGAGGTATCTTTGTCACAAAATAAAGGAACATCTTATACTATCAATCAAGAGAGTATCTTCTCAAGACTCCTCCAAGATCACATGATATCTTTACCTCTGAGAACATGAAAGAAATTTTACTACAAGAATTCATTTTGTGCATATCATAGAGATCATGGTCATTCTACTAATGAATGTAAAGCTTTGAGTAACAAAATTCAATATCTTATGGATTGTGGTGCTCTTCCTTGTGTTGAAGCACCTTGGTCCTCTAATTGATACTGATTTTCATATTTCTCATAAATCATCTCAGCTCATCCTCGTCTTTCACTAATTGGGGGCAAGGGGTTAGGTAGCCTTGTCCTTGTATGGCACTTGTTGTCTCTTTTGGCTAGTTGACCACCTTCCATGTATATATAGAAGCAAGCTTTCCTTCTAATTTAAAGAAATTTCTCATAGTAATGGTGTTAGCAACCACTTTAAAGTGGGGGAATACATTGACACTCATGTTTCACTATGCAATTTTCTTTATTCTTGTGATGCCTCCTTTTCTTGGTGGTGTCATTGGGTTTGATTTCCTCTGAGAGCATGATATTTCTTTGACTTGTCCTCTCTTGAAGACATTAAGCACAATGTCCCTTAAGAAGAGACCTTACACGAACTAAGAAAAATCCCTTTTAACATACCTTACACTATGTTACATTTATGATAACTGTTATATGGCCACCTTGCATAACACACTTTTCTTTCTTGTGGATTCATCTTGTTTTTTCATGAGTGTCAAGGATACGAAGTTTCATTTGGCTCATGAATCCTACTATTCATGTTTTGTGGCACCTTATTAAATTTATTAGGATGTATAAATTTGGTATGGTTAGTATGATGAAAACCTAAACATGGGCATAAATTTGTCATTATACGGTGAGAAGCTAAGAGGCATGACTTTCTCACTAAGCTACCATTTTTGGATACTCACCCAATAGATAGCTTGAAGTTTTGTTGCCTTAGAGTGACCATAATTTTTGGACAAATAGATTAGATCAGATCCACATCGTGTTGGAAAAAATTTCAAGGCTTGATCCACCTCCTTTCTTTTTTTTCTTTCTTTTAGTCCTTGGCATTGCATGTTTTTGTATCTTTTTTTGTTGCATATAATACGCCTTGTGTGTTTCCCTTTGTACTTATGTTGGTTTGATGTATGATCTTAGATCCTAGGGGCTTGGCCACCTCCTTTGATCTTTTTTATCCTAGACCATCCACATTGGTACAATTGGCCACTCTTGAATGTCTACTTTAGTGTGAGTTTGAAGAAGTTCCTCTGTAGTGTAGAAAAAAGTAGCTCTTTTTCACACTTAATTTGGGAATGAAATTAATGATAAAATGAATCTAATTTTGCCTTATTCAGGGTGTTGTAAAGTGTATATTTGCAGTTTCAAATTAATATGGGACTTTATTAATTAATTTTTCTTCTGTATGCTTCAATTGGCCCTATTTTGTATCCACAAGCCTTATTAAATGCATTTTTCTATGGACAATCCTGACACATCTTAAGTGGTGAATCATAATCTAATGTTTTGGGTCACATGGTCTAGATCTAGTGATCTAGAACTCATATGCCACATTGGGTGTATGAGTCCCACCTAGGTCTTGGGACTTGATTTAAAATTGTACATTGAACAAAACACTCATAGAAATATGTGCCCTAGGTTTTAACCATTGGGACTCATATACCACAACTAGCATATGAGTCCCACTTCAACCAAGACCTAATTTAAATCAAATTATTGGTAGGATTTTATTGTCCTAGACCTAATGTTGGCTTGTACTATTGTAATTTAAAGAAATTTGGCATAAATAAGTATAAATATAAGGTAATTTCACTTAGTTTCACCTAGAATTTCATAAGCAATCAAGATTCAAGCATCCTAAGAATTCAAAAGGGAATTATAGAGTATTCAAGAGCATTCAAGGAACTCAAGGGAATATTTCTTCATCATTTGTTGTAGAAATTCAAGATCCATTATTATGTCAAAGATATAATGCATCACGCATGTTGTTGAACTAGTGTTGTGATGTAGCCTTAAAGATCTAAATCAATCATTGTTCCACATCTAATTGAAGATCAAGATCTATATTCTTCATGGCCACTTCATTTTAGATTACATATTTACATTTCAAGACATCATCCAAGGTATCATTATTCGTGTTTCATGTTTCATGTTCATGTTTTCATCAAGTTTCATCATAAGTTTTAATTACCTAAATGGAGTTTAACCAAGGAGAACCACCATTCCCTAATCAAACAACACTTTTTCCCTCTCTTTGTGTGATTTCAAGTTTATAGGCTGAAGATATCCAACCTATTTGCACGAAATTAGTGCCGAGAAAGTACTTATTTGATCCATCTTCCTTCCAAGTACCCCTTTGTTCATTCTTATATTATTTTCCTAATTTTTAGTTCCATTTCCTAGGTCATTTAGTTAGATTTGCATGATATTTTTATCTCTTTCTTTCCAATCTATTGCTTAGTGATGAACCCCCCCCCTTTAGTCTTTGATTGCACCCTCGGACACCTTATTGTAGATCTCTTTCCCTCATTCCATCCTTAGATTGAGATCTGTAAGGTTTCCTTGAATGAAACTTGTAGGAAACTGGTGGTTCTATCTCCCAAAATATAGAGTGACAATTTTTGACATTTCACTTGTATGCATGCTTATCTCTCATGGGGTTATGTAGAAAATGGATTAATCTTGTGGATTGAATGCAATATTTCCTTACAAAAACCAGCCATCATAATCTCTTCCTTCCATTTATTATTAATCCTATGAACTCTACTAAACTAGATCACATTTCTAAATGAACCAAAACAATCAGCATTATGATAATCACGATGGTGCTCCTCGTTGTATTGATTGTTTAACTTGCTATGAAAATGGATCTCTAATAAGGGGAAGATGATAGTAGGAGGATGAGTCAACCCTTTGTCCATTCAATAAGTTAGAAGATTTATGGTCATACTCTATTAGCCATAGTCATTCTACACCTAATCAAAGTATCGGGTTTCATTGAAGCATACAACAAGCACCAAAAAAGGGAGAGAATCCTCCACCCAAGACAATGCTTCCTAGATTACCCCCCTTTTGGTTATTTCCTCCCTTCTTTAATGGGTTTGAGAGCCTTTTTCCCTTAAATAATTTCATTTATTTTCTCCTGTCGATCATTAAAAATAACCCTCCTCATTCCTTCGATTACAAAATACATTAAATACAAATTGATATTTGTCCCAAAATTTATCGCCTTTGAATTATCGATTGAAATAAAGAAAAGTAGGGTGGTTCCTAGGGTTTCCCAAAATGGAAAAGTGGATCCAAAGAGGGAAAATGGACTTCTCTAATTTCATTAGGAAATGAGATCCACACAATGAAATGACTATCAACCCTTAGGTGAATCAATTCAAAGTGTGAATCTATAGATTTCCTTTTTTTGCAAGGATGGGGGTCCTAATCAAATAGAAATTTGGAGAGAAAAACTAAAAATAGTAAACTAACTCCAAAATTCAGTCTCTAACTTGGAATAGCTAGATGAAACTCAAAATAAGCAAAATCATAAATCAAATTTTATCATGGATCAGAGAAGGGTAAGATGATGCGTGCCAGTCACTAAAAGTCATTTTTCGAAGTTGGTCTAGGACTAATTCACCCAGGGGTGAATGGGTCCTAAATTATTTTTGCAAGGATGGGGGTCCTGATCAAATAGCAATTTAGAGAGAAAAAATAAAAATAGTAAACTAACTCCAAAATTCAATCTATAACTTGGAATAGCTAGATGAAACTCAAAATGAGCAAAATCATAAATCAAATCATGGATCGGAGAAGGGTAAGATGACATGTTCCAGTCACTAAAAGTCATTTTTTGAAGTTGATCTTGGACTAATTCACCCAAGGGTGAATGGGTCCTAAATTAGGGTTTTTCTACAACTTTCAGGATCCTCTACTATAGATTTGAATCTTTCAATTTTCCTAGGTTTCAAGTTCAAAAAGCTAGAAATAAAATCTACAAATGAGATTCTGTGAGATGATAGCTTTTGCAACTTTGTCAAATTCTTCAATTTTTCTCTTCAAGAGATCTTCAATATTTATTCCACCTAAATTTGCAAACACAAATCGAGAGGGGAAAATGTTTTGTTTTGGTGAATGGGGGTTTTCCTTGGTCAAACCCTGTTTTGGTAATTAAACCTTGAAATGAAATGAAATAGCATGAAAGGAATGATGAATGAACAACTCAATGTGACAACTCACCAAACCCTTGGATTAACCTTTGAAGGACTAAAATATTGATGTTGATCTTACATGAAATGGCTTCAATGGATGTGGATCTTGAACCTTGAATCTTCATTTGAAATAGTGCTTTGAATGTTGAATGGATCACGAAACCTCCTGACAAATCATCTCATAATTATTACATGGTAACATCTATTATAATCTTACATAATTATAATATTTTAAAATATCAATTTTTCAATTTTCCTTTCCTCCTATAAATTAAAGTACTTTATATGCAGCTAATTTGAGGGAAAATATTAATCACTACTATGTTAATGAAGGGTGTGGGAGATATCCAGCTATGCAATAAAACCTAAACCTTTGAAAAGCCTAATACCATCCATTGGCACATCATACCTCTCAAGGGTTGACTTCATTCTCTTCCAGTTTTCCAAATTGTGCAACTTTACTTTTTTATTTTCCATTTTTTTTCGTTCTTTCCATTCTACTTTTTGACCATCTACTTTTTCATTTCTTTCATTTCTTCTTTCAACTCATTGGACACATGAATAGTTTCTTTTTCAACTCTTTCATTTCTTCTTTCAACTCATCAGACACCTACTTTATCAATTCTTTCATTTCTCCCTTCAACTCATCCGAGATCGGCTCTTTTAATTTCTTCATTTCTTTCTTCAACTCAACCAACGATTTCTCTAATGCATCATGTTTTTTCATTTCTTTCATCAATTTCTATAAAGTATCCTTCTCCATGTTTTCAATTGGCAGTGAAGGGGCGAATTCTTTCAAGAGAAAGGAGGAAGAGGTTGGGCTTTGTTGGACCGACAAAGTGTTTTATGTGAGGTGGCAGAGGAACCAATGGATCATTTACTTCTACACTACAAAGTTGTTGCTGCTTGCTGGGATTCCCTTAGGCTAAAACTTGGTTGGCAGGGTCCCTAGAAAAACTCGGTGAAGGGTGTTTCTGAGGGGTGGCCACACCTCTCTGGTTCATCCCTCTTCTCAAGTTTCTGGGTGGCAAGCCTTTCACTTGTGATTTGGGAATTATGGAAGAAGCGGAACAGAAGGATTTTTGAGGATAAAAAAGAAACAGTTCCTAGAATCAAAAACAGAATTGATCAAGCAATCACGAAAGTTGTGAATGTTGCGGCTACACAACTCCAACTTCAAAAGTGTCCTTTTTCAGTGGAGGATAGTAGGTTTCAAAGATCGTGGCCAAGGCTAAAGGTAAAGCATAGGCATTTGGAGGTGGGGATAAATAGGGTTCAAGTTTCTTGGAAGGAGGTAGCCTGGGAAAAGACGAAGGAAGGATGGCTCAAGGAAAATTTTGATGGGGCTGCAAAGGGAAACTCAGGGCCCTTAGGAGCAGGGGTTATTATTTGTGACAATCAAGGCAATTTGGTAGCCTTTGGAGCTCGAAAGCTGGAGGACGACACAAATAATGTTGTGGAAGCTAAGGCGGCCCTTTTGGCTGTAGGTTTAGCGAAATCTTTGGGGATTAAAAATTTTCTCTTAGAAGGTGACTCTTTGATTATAATTCAAGCAATTATTAATGGTGGAGCTTCGGCGTGGCATCTGCAAGCTTTAATCTGAGCAATTTTAAATGTTTTAAGCTCGTTTGACAAATTTGAAGTCTGTCATATCCGTCGAGCTAGCAATGGAGAAGTGGATTGCCTTTCCAAGTGGGTGACCTCTTTTGAGTTGATAGGTGAAACTAGGGTGGAGGATTTTTGCCAGGTGGATTTGCCAGTAGTTTTGCCATAATATTTAGCTCGTGGATTTGGTACCAGTGGATGACGTTTGAAGGTGGAAGAGGACAGATTATTGTTCAAGCGAAAGAAGAGGGGTACCATCTAAGTACAAACGGTAATTGAAAGGGCAGGTGGGTCTATTTATTTTGTAGGATGTTGGCGCGAGATGGAAATGGCCGTCTAGTTTTGTTCACTTTTTTTCGAGGTGATTGGACGAAACAATCTGAGGATGATCTTATGGAAGTACTAAATTTTAATGCCTTTGGGTCCGCATAGGAGGTGGTGGCATCACAGTTTTAAATGGGTTTTTCAGGGGAAGGACAGGGCAGATGAATTGCCAAATTGTCAAGGTGGTGGGATTCTTTAAAACAAGCAATTGAAGCACCTTTTTTTCTATCATTTCCTGGTGAAGGGTTTGGTGCGGGTGAAGGCTGTTCAGTTTGGAAATTTTGAAAGCAGGGGAAATGGAAGCGATGTATGGCTTCTCGACAAAACTTCAATAGCAAGGTTTCTTCAGGCCAGTGTCTGTATTTAGGTTGAAGTTTTTGTTGAAAAATCCTCATGAAGAGGTGATAGAGGCAATGTTGGAGACTCTGGGATCACATTTCATGGAGGTAACTCATAGAGGACACATGAACATTGAAATAGCCTCTATGTTGTTTGCTTGGGGTCTTGAACTAAACAAAGAAATTGAGGTGGTAAAATGGGTGATGAGGTCACTGTTTGTGGAGGAATTACTCAGGAAAATGGATTCCCTGTTAGAGTGGGCAGTACTGGGGAAAGGATACGATATCTCAAAAGGCACCGAGGATTTGGATGAGGCCACAGAAGAAGGCCTAATTCCTTTTGTGAGGTGGCGGAGGAGAGTGGACCAAGAAGTCTACAAATTGGGAATTTTAATAGCATGGGAGAACTTAAAGCTTGTGTTGCGTCAACAAGAAGCTGCAGAGCGGAGGGAGGGCGCAACCCAGCTTCATCAGATACCAAGGCGAATGAGGTTTGCGTGTAGAGGAAGAGCTAGGGGTGGGAGGTCTGGTAGAAATGCTGCTTAATTATTTAGGGTGTTTGTTTTTTAAGGCGGGACAAAATCTTTTTGGGTAAAAGATGGTTCGAAGTGGAATGAAAACGCTGGGGAGCGGAGGGAAAGGAAGTAGGGAAAGTGGTGAGTGGATGGTTCGTTGGAAAGCGAATAGTGCAGGTGGGCAGTGGTGTTTTTGGGGTGCAGAAGGAGGATCTTTCAAATGTGAAAATGTTTTCAACTTAGCCTTCAGGCGTGAAAGAAGTTTTTGGTATGTCTCTATATCGAAGGTTGAAAATTTTAAATGAATCAATGGCGGAATGATGCAATTTCTAGTTGGGTTCAGGGTAGATCTCTCCTGTTTACCAGGTTGAGCTAGAGAAGAAACATACTGGGTGGCTTTGTCTTTTGAGTGTTGCTTTATTTTGTAACTCTTTTTTTATTATTAATAAAATATTAATCTTTATCGATCAAGAAAAAAAATGAAGGTGGTTGATTCAATTCAGAGGTTTTTAGATCACTAATTGCATGCCAATTCTACAAAACATGGTAAAAAATTGTTTTGTTAAAAGCCCTATATGACATCATCACATTATCATAGAAAATTAATGAGTTAAATTGCAGAGTGGCATACCTCAATGACAAGATTCATGTTTTACTAACATTCCCAACAAAAAAAAAATCCATATGATCAACTATACTTCCATCTTGCTAGACTATGTGTTTCTTTCCTCACAGAGAAAATGTACCACACCAATATTGAATACATGCATTCAATGCATATACAATGGTTCTCATGCATCTTCATTTCAATCATCAAATACAATAGTTTTCTTAAATTAATTTGTTTATGCACAATAAAAACTGTATTTTTCATGCTCCAGTCATGCACACATTTGCATGTGTAATCCCTTATATTGTTCTCATTTTCGAAATGTGATGATTGTTCAATCTGTCTTAATCAATATAGTATAAGAGCTATATTTTAAGTTTCAATCTTCAAATTTGTGGTAATTGAGAAGGCACTTCCACTGGCAAGGAAGTCTCCTGTAGTTTGTAGCCAATCTTTGAAAGTACAAAAAGGTGTTCTCTTCTCCTAGGTTATAGTTATGAAGAGAATTTCTCTTCTAAGAATTGATAAACTAGGCTTTTTTTGAATTCCTAAAACCTCAATGAATGTGAATTAGAAAATGAAAACACAAAAAGATCCCATTTGTTAATCTCTTATCTATTTCCAATTGTAGCAATGATATCACTCACTATTAACAATTGAAGCTTGTCTTTCTGTCTTAGTGGGCTCAATTGTTTTTGGTAAATTTGTAGGACCTATAGTAACAGAAGTAAAAGACACAAATTCATATTTCATTACGAAATTTTCTTTAACTCTTGTTCTACGAAATGAACATGTGTGTAACAATATTAAAAAGCAATATGCAAGTTAGAAACCTATGAAAAATTACCCGTTTCTATTTTTTCCTTCCATATATCTTGGAGTGCATGCACACCGTCTTGTAAAATATTTTTGATAGGAAATTTGAGCAACCTTAAGCAATTATTTTTCAATGCAAACTGCACATTTATTTATTTTTCACCCCTACTTGAGCTCTTGTCATCTATAGGCTCACTTGGTTCTGGTAAATTTGTAGAACCTTCTGTATAATCTAAAGTCTAGCCTCATTCCTGATCCTACAAGTTATGAAGATGATAAAATTAAAAACCAAAACAATATTGCAGCAGAGAACACAAAAAATTAGAGCACAATTCTTTATTTATAGACTTAATAAATGTCTTTATTGATGATGCTTTTATAAAAACGAACTACATTGTTGCATAGATCGCAACATCTAAAAATATCTTTAAAACCTAAATAACTAACATGCATTGTACATGCATAATCCACTAGTAGCAAGGTGGTGAAACTCAAGTTTACGAAAGTAAAAAACTAAAAACAAACTATAACTATTACTAGCTAGAAAACTAGCGCATGGGGCAAAACCCAATCATGCAGTTTATTATGGAAAAACAAACTATAACTATAACTAAAAATCTGCGCATGAAGATAATATTGTAGAACTGATTGTGCAGCATCAGTTATCAACACCTTTTAACTGTACTGTCAAACTTTGCATTAATAGTAACTAGAGAACTCAAGTTATATTTATACGCAAGCTAGAAACCTATGACACGTCTGTTTTGATCCTTACCAGTTTCTGCTTTTTCTGATGCAGACGGCATATTTATAAGGACTTGGACTGCAACATTTTGTTGTTCAGCTGCTCTTTCCCCGTCACTTCAGCTTGAGTCCCCGTCATCTGGGAAAAAAATTTACGGGGAAGATTTTTATACAAGCATTAATATAAGATGAATAGCAAATTCGGTATTTCTGGGGAATTTTGTAATAACTATATCCTACTCTTTATAAAGTTTTATTTTCATTTTACAATACCAAATTTTCTTTTCAAAAACTTGCCTGATTCTTCATCGCCAGATTCAGGTGTTGCAGCATTTTGTTGTTCGGCTTCTCTTTCAATGTCACTTGTACAAGCAATAACATAACATTAAAAGAAAACTCGGTATTTTTAAGGAATCTTGTAACAACTACATCGTCATCTTGTAAAATGTAAAGACCATATCCTTACTCTTTATAAAAAAATTATTTTAATTTTAGAATACACCCAAATGTCCTGTCAAAAACCTGCCCGATTCTTCTACGCCAGAGTCGAGGGCTTTCTCTCCGTTTTCTAATACACCCAATTGTCCTTTCAGAAACCTTCTTGATTGTTCCGGTGGCAGGTGCATGACTTTTTGTAAATACATGTTTGCCAATTCTTGAGACCTATTAGCCTTTCCATCTCCATATTTCTTCGTAATTGCCCTTTGTATTAATCTTTTGTCCATTCCCATCACCACGTTGATTTCGCACTCTGCCAATACAATATCAGTGGCTGATAAAACCTGTACAGATAAAAGCGTGTTAAGAAAAAACTGCAATAAAAGAACAAATTACGGTGAAATTCAATAAAATCCAAGTAAAATGAATAGAAGATTGCGAAAGTGAACAAATTACAGTTAATATACCTGCAAGATCACAGATTCTTGGCATCTATCCAAAACGATTATTCGAAGATTGCTCCCTGATGCATGAAGAATGAACCTGGAAAACAGCTCTTATACTATACTGTAATAGAAAAGTGTCGAAGAAGAAAAGCAGGGAATTGATGGACGATGAGATTTACCAGTACTTCGCGACCAAAGTCAGTTTGAATTATTGACAGACTGTGGTCGCGAAGTACCGGTAAATCTCAGCCTGCAATCGATCCAAAAGTAAGCTTCGTTGGGAATTGTCATATTGTTGTGGAATAAAACAAAGAACAATATATCTGCTCACAAAGTGAGCGAACAGCAGCGTTCAAAATAAAAGTCTATATTGTATTGTTCTGCTGTGCAGAGCATACATATAAAGAAAGAATCTGAGCGAAAGATCGCTAGTTAAGGAAGCTAAAAATAGAAAAAGCTACACATGCATACTACGTGCATGTGCATGGCTCTAGCAAGTTCAGTTTTAACTATAACTGCTCATGCAGTTTTATTAGGGAACTATACATTGCATGTGCGTTGATCATGCATTACATGAATTTTTGCATTGATTTACATATGTTTGTGTGCCTTAAGGAGATCTTAAAAATTGTATTACAATCAAAATAAAAATCCAAGTGTTCTATGTAGAGAAAATTAGGTAAGGTTGTAGAATTCATTTAGAGTACTCATGCCCCCTATTACTCTATCATTTCAAGTACTTTTAATTTTTTTTTTTGGACAATTTACCTTATTATCAATTAAAAAGTCTATTTAATAACTAAGTTAGAAATTCTCTTACAAATGATAGTGAAAGAATAAAAAGATTATAAAAAATGTTCACAAATAAGTGTGAGAAAATCGTTAGCCTATTAGTTTATTTCATTAAACGTCCTTATTTAGGCTTCATCACAATGAATATTAATATAATTGAGCTAAAGTAAGGTCCATTAATCTAACATTATTTAAGAAATCTATAATAGTTTTAGGTTTCATTGTTGAAGAGTTTATTTAGTTACATTTAATCCACTTGATAAGATGTCCTTGTGTTTGATCATCTAGTTACATTTAATCCACTAGATAAGATGTCCTTGTGTTTGATCATCTATCAATCAAATGACATTGATTGCATCTCATACTAGCTAACAAATGATACTTGCATCACTTGCAAGAAGAGAGAAATAACTCTTGACTTGGTAGTTGTAAAATAATAGAATGCTTCAACAAAGAAAAATAATCAATTTTCACTAACTAAAAGCACTAGGAATTTCTTGCCCTTGTCATTTTAACTTAATAGATCTATAGCATTATATTGGTGTTAAGTCAATTGCTTAATCTTCTTTTATGGAAATAATTGGATTAAATAGATATCAATATCTCTATTATTTTAACAAATAGACTACAATATGATTAATAAGAATACATCTAAAATTGAAACTTCATCCTTTGATTGAATAGTCAAGAGTAGGGGGCCCTTGTCCATCAATGTCATACGAGGTCAAATCTAGCCCAATTGTACCTCTAGAGATTTGAACCATAGTGGAAGATATAATCAAGGAACATACCAACAACCTCATCAATTGTTCTCAACCAATCAAACTATAACCTTCTAATTTTTTAACTATTTAAAAATATATATCAATATTTTTCATCATTTTGACCATACCTTAACAAAAAAAAATTAAATTAACTTTGGATAGCCATTTTTATTCTTATCCTATTGAATAAACCCATATAACTTGAAAGGTTTTAGTAAGAGAAAGAGTAGAAATTAGAAAACACCTCAACTAAATACTTCATGCGTAAATACTAAAGTAATGCTAACCTTACAACATTAGCTCTATTTTATAAATATTTTTTCAATTAAGATGAGGCAAACAAAATCAATAAGAAGTAGAAAACGGACATAAACTAAGATAATATCTTCATCATTCAAACATGGTATCATTAAATGACTATTAAAAAGTTATATGATTATAACATTATGAATCTTCTACATGTGTTGAGCAAACGCACAATAAAAGTTAATAAAAATTGTTCTTGAAAAAAGAAACTAAAAACAAAGAAATTGGTTCATAGTTAGTTGATTAAAGTAAACCAAGCTAACCTATATGTAATAAAAAAAAACTCTTACTATTCAAGAATATAAGTAATAAATAAACCCATGTCAACTAACATCTATAATTAAAGTACTAGAAATTTCTTTAAAAATATAAGCTTACAATTGATGTTAATGTGTAGTTAACGTTTTCATAGAACATTAATCTTAAAAAAAAAAAGCGTACCAAATGCATTCTTTGCTGACATATGAGTTTCAATGAGTATGTAGCCCATATAGCTATTGAACTCATTTCCTATCTCGTAATCATAACCAACACCACGTATCCAACCATCCAAGAGACACACTTTGTCCCATCTGCTTAAAAGTTGTTTATCCTTACTCTCCAACCGAATTTTGGTTTCTTCAAAAGTTTCCAAATTCCATCCATTTGGAGTGTTGTAATAACTCCTTTCAACCTTCTTGAAATTCCTTACTTTCTCCATTTCATCCTCTAATTAAACAATGGTTTACTAGAGTACAAACCTTCTTAGATCTCAATATTGAAGCTGTAGAAGAAATCATAATACACTTAAGCCCAGTTTCCTTATACAGCAAGATCATCTTCCTCGTTTAAAATATTTTAATATGAGCAAAAATAATGGAAACAACTGAACCACATTGTACAATATCAGGAAAATTCACCACTAGCAAATTCACCGTGGGAAAATTCACCGCCATGACAAATTCACCTCAATGAAAATTCACCAACAAGGAAAATTAATTTCATTGGGAAAATTAATGGAAAAATTTTAATATGATGTAGTTTCCACAACGTGAACTGCTGGTGGCGAATTTTCCTTGAGGTGAATTTGTTATGGCAGTGAATTTTCCCACGGTGAATTGTTGGTGGTGAATTTTCATAGAGCCACATTATACATAGACTAACCTAGAGCAATTTCCACAGCAGTAACATATGTGAAATTAGAGCTAACATTCCATCCGCAAAAGCCTACTTTAAAGATTACTAGTTCCCACTCTAAGGTTTCAACTCAAACAAGAAATCATATAGTGATATAGAAAGAAAAATTAGGAGTCCATTTAATATGTCAATTTTGATTAATAAATATAAGACAAATATTTTCATTAATGTACATGAAAAATTATTAATTATTTGATCATCAAATAGGACAATGTTTAAACTAAATATTTTAAAACAAGATTATTCTTAAATAAGAAAAAATTTAAAAATTATAAATGTCATGTGAATGCTATGTGATAGTTCAGTCTTACATAACATTATGATATTAATAGAAATAAGGTAAATTGATTTTTTAATTTAAATGAAATATAAAATTAGGCATATGACAAATCCACCGCTAGCAATTCATCAACATAAAATTCACTGTAGGAAAATTCACTGTCATGACAATTCACCATGCAAAAAATTAGTTGCATGAATTTTTGGCGATGAATTTTCCCACGATGAATTGTTGATGGTGAATTTTCCATCGGTGAATTGTTGGCGGTAAATTTTCCTAGAGCCTCAAAATTATGATGAATTGTTCAATCATTAAACAAAATGATGTTTAAATAAAATATTTTAAAATATGATAAAAATTAAATAAGAAAAAAATCCTAAAAATATGAATGCCACGTGAATGCCATGTGATGATTCAATTCTACAAAAAATTATGACTCTCTACCATCCGAATGATGGACAACACTCTGCCATGTGATAGTTCAGTTCTACAAAATATTATGACTCCCTACCATCCTAAAGATGGATCAAGAAGTGTGATTCGAAACATTGATAAAAAAGTGTTAAACAAAATCAAATCCATAAACAAATTTATGTAGCAATATGGATTGTGAAAATTTATTATCATTAATTATGACTCATTTTTCATATGGACACATTTCTTCTAGCACATTTTATGTTAATGATGATGATGTCTCATTATTTGATTAGTTGTCTCTTTGGAGTGGTGTCTTTGGAATTTGGGTGAAATGTGTTGTTTATTTTTTCATAAATTGAAAAGTCGATGTAAAGCTTAATATCTTTTATCGTGCAGAATCTAAGGGCGAAAAAGGTGGGTAAGCTAGCTTTCCCATGACTATCATACTTTTTCTTTTCCATAGAAATTTATGGAGAATCTCAAATATTAAATATTCTCTCATGAGTGTAACTACATATATATTTTAAATATTTGAATTTTAGTATATATTCAAATAAAAATTCAATTCAATTTAGTGTTATAAAGGAAAATATTTTTTTAACTAATTAGATAAATTTAATAAGATATATACAAATTAATTTATATAAATAAATGAGTTTAAATATAAGAGTACGTTTTAAAAATTAAAAATAATCAATGTTAAATATACAAAATAAATTATTAAGTAATGATATTTAATTTTGTGATTTAAAATAAATAAATTTAGATGTATTGGGATTCATAATGGATCATGATAGTCGACATCTTGTCTCAAAATCAAAGCATTTGAGGTTTAAATTTATTGATTTGGGTTGGATCCATGATTACATAAATGTCCTACACCTACATAAATTATTAGTAATCAGCACAACTATAATTTTTTTCTTGATTCACTTCTACCTCCTTTACCTTTTCTACTATCAGAGATTGAAGATATTACAAAATACTTTGGAAAGTTTTGTCATTATGTTCTACTAGGCTAGTGAAATAAATGTGAGTAGATAACTAAAGGCAACACTCTTTAGGCATGCAAGTGCTCCTATAATGATCTTGTAGATCTAGATTCCTTTTATTACACCAATTTAAGTGTTTTGTCTTTGAACATAAATGACATTTAAGTAAATATTATAAATGAAAAATTCAATGCATTTAAAACCTTTAAATAGAATGATATAACAATAAATCATGCAAATTTGAGTTTAGTCAACTATTAATGGGGAATGAATATATGAAAGTTGGCCAATTTTTGAATTTGTGAAGGTTAAGTCTTGGATTGCAAGGTAAAAATTCAACCATGTGAATGACCCATGAAATTGAAGGGCCAAATAAAAGTGGATAAATAATACATAGGAATGTGAGCATTCATACAAAATGTGTTTATATGTGGATAAGGTAGAGATAGACATATGGGAATGTTTATAAAAGAATAAAGGGATAAGTGAATTTCATAGGGAAAGGAACTCGAATTTGTAAAAAAAATGTCATATGATGGAAAAATAGTCAAGATCAAACCATGTGTGGTCTCAAAATGTATCAAGTTGCATATATATAAGAATCATAAATCTATGTAGTCTTTTATATGTGTCATGTGAGAATGGAGCTTGTAGGAATTATTGTCTATAAGTTACAAATTTTGACCTAGCTATATACGGGAAGGTATATGTAACTTTCAATTGCACTCATACCCTCAGGCAATCAATACATTTAGATATTGAGGTGTTGATTGTAGTTTGATGTAATGGTTTTTTGTAGGACCTATGTGTCAACAAGGGTTGCTCAAGTGCAATTCTATATTAAGCGAGGTGAATCCATGAATTTAGTGAGTAGTTTTTTAACCCTTATTTTTTTTATTTTTTGGTCATTTTTCTAGGAAAAAGTGTGTTGTACACCTTACATAATGTTATAAAGTAATTTATTACTATTTTTGGTGCACCTAGGGGATCTACAAATGTCCGCATTACATGGGGTTAATATTGTCAAGGCCACCTTATGTGTTTTATGTAACATTAGGATAAATATTTAATGTGAGTTTGCACATTAGGGAAATATTGAATATCAAGAAAACCTAGTACCAAAAGTAAATATGGGGGTTAATTGTTTTGTAAGATCATGGTATTAGTTACATGCTTCATGTAATATAGCTTGGTGGTTTTATGTAAGCTTATGCCTATAAAAGAAAGTACATGGGTACTTGTGTAAGGTTGGATAATTAACTATTTTAGCTAATGGGTTGAGAGCATCTCTTGTTTGCATTTATGAGGGTTTAAAGCATGGCATGTGATGTTTCATTGCATGCTTGTTCACATAGAGTGCATGTAGATATCGTGTGTTTCAGAAGTGCTCATGGAGACTCTAAAGATGTATTCTAATGATTTTATTATTGCATAATACATGAGTGATGGATGCTTTTGTAGGCCCTATTTTTTCCTTTTGAGGGATTTTCTAAGGTATAAATTGTGTCACCTATGATGGTATGTTGTCTTTTCTTTTTTATATATATTCAAAATATTCGTTTGCATATTTCTCTATTTGGATTATATGGAAATTATCATAGATAGTTGGAAATATCCTAGCATTCGGTATTAGAGCAATGGTTGTGGTTTATATAACCCTTATTTGAGAAAATCTAGTGCATAGTTGAATCTAAGGCTTGCAAGAAATAATGAAGATATTGAAAAGTGTAAGGAATTTGTGTATGCTTTTATTGTAGATTTAGGGTTTTGGGGTTGATGTAAGAGTATCTCGAGTCAACAGGAGATCAACATCAACCAAAAAAAAATTGGTTTGGTTTTGTCGTTTTGGTTTTTCTTCTCTTTTCTTCATGGGAAGCTCCATTTGATTTGGTGGTCAATTGTGAAAGTTGAGTGACTCTTTGTCACATTTGAAAAATGTCATATTTTTTTATACAATCTAAGTTCCATCTATAGATATTTTATTGGAAAGTTTGAATATCTTTACTTTTCATATTTTTCTAGCATTGAAGGTAATTAAATTAAATGAATCTTTTATTTTTCCAAGAATGGTATGGAGTGACAAATTCAAATAGAAAGTTGAGGGGATGCAACGTTTTTCTTTTGACATTATTTGCTAATGTGAATCCCAAGGGTCACAACCTTGGTATGTGTAGTGTAGGAAAATGCACATGAGTATGTGCAGGGTCATGATGGGCCAAAAAGTGGCAATATGATGGGTATGTGTAGGGTATGTGGTTGACGAATTTTTTTTATCCAAAGCTGATGAAACAAAAAGGTTTTTTAAAGGATCTATTCTCAGCTTTCCACCAATATAAATTATGTTTTACATTGAATTTAATAAATTATTATTATCCATTTTCTATTTGAATTATGACTAAAGCCTTGATTAATAGGTTGATTGAAAAACATCTATAGCTTTCAAATGATATCACATTTTTGAATCTGGAACATGTGTCACATTCTATGCTTTGCATACTATAGGATTAAAAAAAAAAGAATTTCATGAAGTTTTGACCAAGTTAAAGTGGTCAAGCATACAAGTTTTATATTTTTTAAAAGTTGTAATAAAAAAATTCATAATTAATTATTTACCTGGAAAAAAATTACAAAAAAATATGCATCACATCGGGACATGAGTCCTCTACTTATATCTAAAATATTATAAAAAAATATTATAATTTTATTGTGGTTAGGGTGGTCAGACAGACACCTACTTCTTATTTTTTCCCTAAAATTTAAGTACTACTGCATTGAAATTTCAAATTTTCACCAAATAGATTTTTTTAAAAAAAATTAACCTAGTAGTTTAGAAACTGCATTTAATTTGCTACAGATTCTATTCTTACATATCTTTGAAATAATATAGATAACTGATTCAAATTTTTATGTCAAGTTGCCTAACTCTGATTTTTCTAAAAATTTTGCCACTTAAGGGCCTATTTTTTCCATGATGATCTTGCACATACCCATACCCTTGCATTTTCACACTTTTATGGACTCGCCTTGCTTTATTTATCCTTATTTATGTCTTAATTGGTCCTATTTTACATCCACAAGCCTAATAAATTATATCTTTTTATGGCTAATCTCGACAAACATCAAACAATAAATGATAATTTAATGATTTTGGTTGTGTTTCCCTAATTTTTGGACTAGGACTAAGATGCCACCTAGAGCATCTTTTTCCTCTAAAGGTCTTGGAACCCTCTTTTCAAATGCATCTTTAGAGTCTGTGCCTCGAGTTTCAAGCCTCGGGACTAAGATGCCACCTAGGGCATCTTAGTCCCCCTTAAGTTATTTATGGGATTTAATTTTAAATCTTGGCATGATTTAGCCTCCTTTAATTAATGAATTCATATGTTGGCTTGGTGTGATGCAAGTTCAAGATATTAAGCAATGATAAGTATAAATACAAGATTCTTTAACTCATATTTTCACCTACCAATCTAACAAGTAATCTAAGCATATCCAAGCATTCATGTATTCATGCATTATAGAAATTTTGTGATCAAGAGAGTATTCAAGAGCAATTTATCAAGAATTTGGAGCCATCATCAAGATTCAAGCATCATATCAAGGATATTCTTGCATCATATGTGTTTTTGAGCTAACATTTGTGATGTAGGGTTTTGATTCAAGCAAGCAATTCAAGTCAAGATCTATCAAGCACTACTTCAATTCAAGATCTTGATTCAAGCTAGCCACTTCACACAAGTTTTCATATTTCATAACAAGGGTTTGGTGAGCTACAACATAGCACTTTTTTAATTCATCATTTCCCTTCATTATTCTATTTCATTCCAAGGTTTAATTTCCAACAAGGGATTTGACCAAGGCAAACCCCCATTTACTAACAATCAACAAGTTTTTCCTTTCTTGCATGTTTGCATTTGTGGATTTAGGTTGAAGAATTGAAGATCATTTGAAGTGCAAAGTTGCAAAGTTGCATTGCAAAGTTGTCATCTTCACGGAAACTCACCTACAGGCTAGATCTAAAAGTTTTAGGAACTAAGATATGAGAAGAAGGAAGTGAAAACATTGATCCTTAAGATCACATTCAGATATTTTAGAAATTCAAGAGGGGACTAAGTCAGAAGCAAGGGCATCTTAGTCCTCCCAATGGTATTTTGCATAAATTCTTCTAGATTCTATTTCGACATCTGAAGATTTCGCATCACCCCCCAAAAATAGCAACGAGATTAAGATGACAGTAAGGGCATCTTTGTCTTCCTTGGCATATTTTGACAACATTTTTGTATTTTTGAAATCCTCAATACATTTCGTAACTTGCAACCTATACACATATCCTAACTTGTTGTTGCTTAATTTCATCATTTTCACTCATTATTTGGCTTGCATTACTAGGTTTTGTGAGTTGAATGTTAAGTTGTTTTTTCCAATATTTTGCTTGGTGGTGAACCCTTCAAAGCCTAAAGATCCCCCTAGGTCTTCCTTATTGATAATTGACTCACCTTTGTGTTGATATTCAATCCAATTTTGGATCCTAAGAAATCCTTGAATGATAATAAGAGAATAGTGATGTTATATGACCTAGGCCATAAAGCACCCATTCCAGGCTATTGTTCATTTTGGTAAACCTAACAATTTTGGGCATTCATTTTCTAGTTTGGAGTTCACTAAAGTACTAGATCTAGGTTGCATTCATTCTTGCATTGCATCTTGCATTAGTGAAAGTACATCTAGAGTTTCTCATATTTCCATTAGAGAAATGCATATAGGTTGCATATTTTCTTTCTTGTGTCATCTTATCTCATTGAAAAATTGAAAAGTGCATTCTTAATCATCCTAATTTCATTTAGGAACATTGTTATTGCATTCAAAAATTGAAAAAAAAAATGTATTCAACTTTGCATTCAATTGCTTGTCATTAGTTACTTTTTCTTGCATTCATTTGCACACTTTTATGTTTCTAAACATCAGTCCCTGAGTGGGAAACCTAGAAACACTATCATCAATCCAGAATTTGTTGTTTTTCTAAAAAAACCCTATACTAGGACTAAAATTCCCTTATTGACATCTTATTCTCTCTATGGGTTTTTGGCTCAGAACCCTATCTGAGTTGTTTGAACTGCCTATTTCAATTTTTGGAACCTCAAAATTACATCAATAGGACCAAGATGCCCTTGCTGGAATCTTAGTCCTTGTTGAGTTTGAAACTACAATATTCAGGGTTTAAATCTTATTTTTGTGCTTCCTAAGCCTCTTAGTAACATATAATATAAGTCTAGAAAGTTTCACAAACATTTATTTTATACATCTAGGTCAAAAACATCAATTTAAGGCACTCATTTTTTAAACCATTTCAATTACAAGCATCATTAGATCTGAAAAGTGCTATCATTTCTAAAAGTTTGCATAATATAGATAAAATTACTTTTCACTTTTGCATATACAACATTTACATTGATAAAACTTTTCATGAGTTTGATAAAAGTGGTTTTCATTTTTGGATATACACTAAATTTGCATTCTTAGAGTTTTGCATACATTGGATAAAAGTGTTTTGCATCTTTGGATACACATTGTTTACATTATTAAAGTGCTGCAAGAGATGGTTAAAAGTTCTTTTCATTTTTTGTCAAACAATGTGTGAATGGTGATCATATAGTTGCACAAACACAAAGAACAAACACAAATTATTAGTCCAATATGCAAGTTAGGAACATCATTCACCATGAAATTCATTTGAAACATGAAAACAAGAAATAAATGAAGAACACAACTAAAAAAATTATTAAATTCTGTTTTAGTGTCCAAACTCACAATCCCATGGGGGAATTGGTGCCATTTTGATGTAGAAAATGTCCCTTTCCCAATTCCTTGCAAGCTTGATGATAAATGGTGAAGATTTGATGCTCCTTGATGAAATTTCTCCATAACCTTGCTATTAAATTATGAGAATGGATGAAAGTGGATGAATGTTTCTCAAAACAATGAAGATGATAACTTTGCTCTGAAAATTGTGGATGAAAATGCCTAAGCTTGTGGGTTGTGGATCCAAACTCAATAGAAGAGTCTTCTATTTATAGAAAATATTGATGGAAGAATGAAAGATAGGAGGAATGTGGGACAAAAGATAATCCAATGGTATTGTGCCACTTGTGAACATTCCAATGGAGGGAGGTTGTGCACATTTTGGTCATTGTGCATGTGATCCTAAGAATTTTATCCTACTCTAACATGCAAAATAACTTAAAAATGCAAGTGATAAAAGACTAAGGACACCTCAAGATTAGCCAAAGAAGTGATATAACAAGAAAGAAAATGGATAAAATGAAATACAAATGATTTCACCTTCCCTGTTGATGTCTCCTTGATTGGCCCTTACTTGGGATGATTTTGTGTGCTCCTTAGATGATTTCTTGAGTGACTAAATGCAAGATTGAATGTGCAAAGTGATTAGAATGGATAGCTAGATGGTGGTAAGTGTTTGAGAATGTAAATTGGCAGCATGTAGTTATGAAAATTCAAAGTGTTGAAAATGCCCTTGAGGAGGGGGTATTTATAGAAGAATTTGAATTCTCTAGAGAATTCAACAGTTGAGATGCATCCAACAAGGCCAAGATGAAAGGCTATGGTGGGTTGAGAACCCACAAGCCCTCACATTTTGACATGTGGATGGTGAAGTGGCCAAGAGAAGATGAAGTGTAAGTGAGGTGTCAAGAAGGTACATGAGATGGAGGAAGGACAAGCACCTTGGGGAGTGAGCAGATTTCCTCAAAAAGGGATTCCTTGTCCCCAAGTGGGAGTGAAAGAGACATTTGAGAAATTTTGGAATTCCTTAAAAATATACATGGGAAAAGGAAAGGTGGTTGGGGATATAAATGATGATCTAGAGGATAAAAGGTGGGCTCCAAAAAGGTGGGACTTGGTGACATGTGGAGATTGTTACAAGTCCAAGGTTCTAGAAGCCTTGGGAGGATGGAATGTGAATTAAAAATTCACATATAAAGGAGGGGAATCTAGGACAAATAAATGTGAATTAAAAATTCACATGTGAAAAGGGGTCAATGCCAAAAGAAGGTAAATGCAAAGGTTGGCTAAAAAATGGTGCTAAATCTAGCTAATGACCTTGGTTAAGGTTGTGAAAACATTGGATTGGGCTAATTAATGGAAGATTAGAGGCAAATGGAAAATGTAGGAGGATGTGACATTAATCTTTAATTAAGAGGATGCACATCATAATCATGAATTAATTAAATTAATTCAGGTTAGGGAAAAATTATGGAGGATGTGACAAGGAGAGAGAAGATGAATTTTAAATTGATTTAAAATTAAAAGGGGAAAAAATGACTAAATTAAATAAATTAGTGTATTTATTTAATTTAGAGAGGAAGAATGTGAAAGATAAAGTATTAATTATTAAATTAAATACTTTACCGATATGAGATAAAAGGTGTAATATTAATTTAGTAAATTAATATTTAATATGATAGACAAAAAGTGATTAAATTTAGATGTCTACATTTTGCCCCTCTTTGAGATGGTGTTACGAAGTAGCATCATTTCAAAGAATATTAAAATATAAAACCTAGAAGGAGATGGTTAGATTGGAAAAGATCCCCAGTCATCAAAGGGATGACTAGGAAGGAAGATGATGGGGGTGAAGATGAAGAGTAGGGATTGAGGATGCCCCCTCGAGAGGACATGCGGGTTGAAGAGAACATGTGTGTGCTCTTGAAATAGATGATGTGATGCAAGGGGAGATGAGGAAGATGATGCAAGGTGATGGACAAGAGAGAAGGAGAAGTAATAGGAGATGGATGAAGCACAAATGGATGCAGAGACAAAGATGATGTTGCCCTAGTCAAGGTTCAAGCCAAAAGGGGTTTGAGGATGCATGGAGTGTTGTCAATGAGGATAGGGAAGGACACATCCCAATGAGTGGTATTGATGAGGGAAGGATACATCCCAAAATACCACAAAAGGATAGGGAAGAATACCTCCCAATGATGAGGATGAAAGTGTTGTTGATGAGGGAAGGATATATCCCAAAACAACACTAAAGGGATAGGGAAGGATACAAATGGATGATGATGATGATGGGTCAAAGCAGGTAACAAGACTGGGGACAAGACCAAGGATTTGATTAGATTATTTGTGCGAGGTATGAGTTGATGAGGATAGGATTGAGAGGTGAGATGGATGAAAGGTATAAAGAGGATAGGGGGAGTGTTGTTGATGAGAAAAGATTGGATGGATAGATGAGGGGGAGTGATGAAGGGTGAAGGGATGGGGGGAATTTTGGTAGATGGGAGGATGGGGGATACATGCAAGATGATGGAATGGAAAATGAAATGAAGTCCTAATGCGATTTTCCATCTTCGAAGCACTAATTTTTGCTATAGCATAAGACACAAGATGCCAGGGTATGAAGAACCAAGGCGAATTAGTGTCTAATGCATAAAAAAACACAACAGATAAGAAGGCTATCCCAACACCTCAAAGTCACAAAGACCTTGGTTGGGCCAGGTATTGAGATAACCACAAGCACAAAAGGATGCCCCAGCATAACACAAGACCTTGGGGATCTTGGTGGGTACTATGTGGGACAACCAAGAAGACACAATCAAACAAAAGAGCAAGATATGCCCCTATGGAAGGGGTTGTTTGGATGGATGGAAATATAAGGATTGGGAGATGAAAGGGATGTTAGGATAGATGGATATGATGATAAGGATGGGGAGATGGGAGGAATGCTATAATAGATGGATAGGGACATAAGGATTGGGAGATGAAAGGGATGCTAGGATAGATGAATGTCTCCAAGGACTATTTAACAAAGGAAGCAGATGCCCCCACTCTAGATATGTCATATATGAGGAGGCATGAGGGATAAAAGACAAGTGGATGAAAAGATAAAGGAGATAACTAGATGAGGATATGATGGGTGGCTAAGGAATATGATAGAGCAGGGAATGTATACCAATAGGTGTCCAAAGCATGCATAGATAGGTGCCCCTATTTTGATCAAGATCACAAGAAGGATGGAGGGAATGGGAGATAAACGGGATATGGTGGTAGGATGTGGAAGATAGGTGGGATGGGGGGATTTATGAAGAGGACGGATAACAGGAAGACAGGTGCATAGCTGGAAGTATAGCGGATGGAGGGAATGCATATCAGGAAGTTGCCCCCAAGTGCAGATGGGGATTTACGCATGACGCCTGTTTGCCAGGTTTTCATCATGGTACTTATCCAAGGTGCTTGTTTGCCAAGTTTTCACCATTGGATGAATTATTTCTCTTTATTTTGTTTTTGGTTTTTTTTTTTGAATTTTTATGGATTTTTTGGACTTTTTTGAATTTTTGGATAGTAGGGGGATGAAAATGGATAAGGATAGGGATGTGGATAAGGGAATTTAGAAGATACATGATAAGGATATAGATGAAGGACTCAAGCATCAAGTTCTATACGAGGTAGTAAGAGCCCATGTTCGAACCGACTATTGGATGTTGGTACAACCTTATAAGGATAAATGGATTATGCAAGAGGATGAATTAGGGAGATTTGAGAGGAGAGATACATGGGATAATGAATGGGATGTTGTGAAGGGTATGGATGGAATGATGGGGTGGATATGTGATGGGGAGATGCGTTCAGGACCAACATTGGCACATGTAGTGGTGGATGTTAAAAGATAAGAGGATTAAGGGATGGAGAATGTGGGGATAATGGAGGAGATGGAATGGTTAATTTCAGGACATAGGGACCCAAAACAAACTTAGGAGATGAAAGGGGTGTATGATTAGCTTTTGGATTAGCAACTTTGGATGTTCTTACTAATTTTTCATGTGATGGCATTGCATCTTTTTTCTTTGGGATCCACATGGTTTTGATCTTTGCTTTGGTGGGTCTTTGGGGCCTATGGATTTGATGTAGATTTAGATTTTTTTTCTTCACCATGTCTTTTGGAGGGGACATGGGAAGCCATAGATTCATGTGGATGCTTGGATTTATGCATTTTTTCTTTAACAACCAAAGTGCTTTTAGTAGCAATGGGATGGGTGTGAGGAAATGGATGATGTGGAGTGATGGGGGTAGGAGTATGGGGATTATGTGTAGATGGAGGATGTTTAGGTAAAGTGCTGTTGATCGACTATAGGGTATGTGAGAGGGATATTTTATGATGGATGAGATGGATAGGTGATGAATGGATGAAAGGATGGATAGGATGAGATGGAGGAGGTGATTTTGGATATAGGGGCCCAAAATAGACATAGGACCTAGGAGGAAACATGGGCATGGTAGATGGAGGATTGGAGATGGTAGATGGAGGGATGTAAGGACCCAAAATGGATGGAGCAGATGAAGGAGGAAGATGGACGGTTGTTTTGAGGTGATACGATAGAGGAGAAGGGATGGCCACATATGATCTAGTGGGGCGATGGGAAGAGCCGATATTTCTTTTGGAAAAGGCTCGTTCAGGACGTCTAGAGGTTGTACCAACATTTTTGGATTGCGAGTCATGAGTAGTACATCCAAGACCTTGCAGATACAAATGTTCTTTAGCTTGGATGGGCTCTATAATACCTTGCTCATGAAGGCCTAAACATTTTCCTTGATAGTTCATTCTCTTGAGCATTTGATCTAGGACAGGATTTTTGTTATTCTGGAAGAATGATGCAAGTTCATTATTAGGTGTAAGAGGAGGGTTGGTGTATATGCTTTCTTTTTCTTCTGCGAGGAGACCACCATGGAGGAATGTGAGAGGACCAAGGGGATATGCAAGCGATGTGGGGATAGCATTTTTAGGCAATGATGGGGGATCATGAGAAGGAGATGATGGGATAGCAACATCAGGAGAGGGAGTAGGGGTCATGATAGGATCTAGATTTGTGGTAGTAGGCTCATGTGATGGAGATGGAGATGGAGCAATGGAAGCTTGAATGACAAGGGGATCATGGGATGGAATGGATGGGGGAATGTGATCTTGAGGTGGACTAGATGGGATGGTAGGATCTTGATCTGGAGAAGGGGATATGCTGGTATGCTTTGGATTAGACTCTTGGTGTGACTCATCATGTGTGGGAGGCATGGTAACGGAGTCTTGTTGGGAATCTTCAAGTGGGGAAGATGGAGGGATGAAAGATTCATGAGGTTCATTGGAATGGGTTTTGGTGCTACTAGGAGTGGGAGGAGTGGATTGGATTTGGGTGTCTTTGATGGATTCGGTGGTTCTTGGAGTAGGAGATGGGGTTTCAATAGATTTAGTGGGTTTAATGGTTTGAGCAGTACTAGGGGTGGTAACGCCAATAATAGGTGTGGTATGGAGAAGGGTCTCATCACTAGTGATCGTGGATGATGGATCTAGATGGAATGGTTTCATGACTTCAAGATGTGGAGTTGGGGATGGCTTCTTTGTAATGAGTCCTTGGAGAACTTCTGAAATGAGAGACTTGCATACGGTTGGCTTGGCTGGGGTGGTAGAAATGGATGAGGGATTATGGATTGGTGGACTAGGGTTAGATGGAGGAATGGGATCGAATGTAGGACTATGAGTAGATGGAGGATTGGGAGTGGATGGAGGACTAGGAATAGATGGATGAATGGGATTGAATGGAGGAGTAGGATTGGATGGAGGGCTAGGAGTAGATGGAGGACTAGGATTGGATGGAGGGTTAAGGTAAGGATATTGGAGTGATGAATTAAGATAGGGGGACATGGATTGTGGATTAGGACAAGAGGATATAGGTAGTGTAGTGGGACAAGAGGATGTGGGGGATGGATTATAATAAGGGTATTGGGATGGTGGATTAGGATGAGGATATGTGGATGTAGGATTAAGGTAAAAGGGTGTGGATGTAAGATTAGTATGGACAGATTGGGAAAGAGGATTAGGATAGGGGGACATGGATTGGGAATTGTAATAGGAGTATTGGGATGGAAAATTAGGAGAAGAGGATGTAGATATTGTATAAGAGGATGATGTAGATGGGGAAGGGGAAGGTACTAGATACCCCTTGTCAAAGGTGGCATAAGGAGCATGATTAGGCATGGATGAAGACATAACGGGATAGCTCATAGGAGTAATTGGATTTTGGAAAGTGGGTGGAGAAAGCTTACTAGATATGATAGCATCAAGGGGATATATGTCGTATACCTCTTGATCAACAAGACTTTCGTTATCAGTGTCAACGTAATTAGGGTTTCCTTTGACCACTATTGATGGAGGATGAGGATTCATGATGATGACAGGATAAAGAGGATGGATAAAAGATTTTGGATGGGAACAGATTAAAGCTCAAATCAAGATTTTGGGTCAAGCTCATATCAGGATTAGACAAAAGCTCAGATTAGGATGATTGGATGGGATTGCTTTTGATTTTGATGGGATTTGGTAGATAGATGATTGGATTGGGTAGATGATTTGATGAATTTAATTAAAGTACTAGATCAGTTTGATTAGATAAGATCAAATGGTTAGATGATGTTGATTAGATAATTGTGATTAGATGAAGATGATTATATGTATCTGATTAGAAGAATGTATTGGTTTGAATATATAGGAAGAAAAAAAATGTACCACTAGATAGAGCTAAAAAAATTGAGCAATTTTGATTTTTGAACGAAGTTGATTCGACGTACGGTTTGTAAATGATGGCCTCGGGAAGTTAGGGGCGTGTCCACCCTGCAAAGCGAGGAGTGGCCGCCCTAGGATGGTCAAATTCTTGATAGGAGGAAATTTAAGGTACCACTAGATAGAGCTTGAAAAACTAAGCAACTTTGGTTTTTGAATGAAGTTGATTCGAGTTACGGTTTGTAAATGACAGCCCCGGGAAGTTAGGGGTGTGTCCACCCTGCGATGCGGGGCGTGGCCACCCTGGGATGCTCAAATTCTTGATAGGAGAAAATGGAGGGTACCACTAGATAGAGCTTGAAAAATTAAGCAACTTTAGTTTTTGAATGAATTTGATTCGACATAAGTTTTGTAAATGACATCCCTGGGAAGTTAGGGGCGTGTCCACCCTGCGATGCGGGGTGTGGCCGCCCTAGGATGGTCAAATTATTAATAGGAGGAAATGGAAGGTAACACTAGATAGAGATTGAAAAACTAAGCAACTTTGGTTTTTGGATGAAGTTGATTCGACGTACGGTTTGTAAATGATAGCCCCAGGAAGTTAGGGGGTGTAGTCAGCATTCTGCAGTAAATCAGGGGCGTAGTCAACTTTCTGCAGCAAATCAGGGGTGTAGTCAGCTTTTTGCAGCAAAATCAGGGACGTAGACAGCAAAATCGGGGGCATTGACAGCTTTCTGCAGTAAATAAGGGGCGTTGACAGCAAAATCAGGGGCGTAGTCAGCTTTCTGCAGTAAATTAGGGGCGCTGCCAGCAAAATCAGGGGCGTAGTTGTTAGGATTTAGGTGTCATCAACCTTGTAAATCCTTTATTTTATTATTCTCCTAAAGTGTTTTGTACATTTACCCATAAGAGGTGAAACTGTTTGACCAACAGTGGTGAAAGAGACTATGTAAATGCAGTGTTACCGTTACCATTTATCCTTATGGAAAAGGACAAATTAGCTAGGCATCCCACCTTGGAATCTTCTAAAATAAGGTTGTGGGTCAAAATAGGGTGTTGTAAGAGAATCTATGACATGCATGCAAGTTTTCATAAGATGCTATGACAAGATGACAGATTCCCTAAGCGACAAAAATATGCTATTTTTAGGACTCCAGCCTATGCATAAAGATGCCCTTATGACGTAGCTTGTAAGAGCATCCTAAGAGGCTATTTTAGTTTTTGGACCATTTCAAGGAGGAGGCATGGGTTTCTAGGTGGTATTTCTGCCTATTAATTTGGTGAAACCATGGTTTTCATCCTCACAAATCTCTATAAATTGGGGCCTTGAGCTGCGTTATGAGAATCTCGCCTTGCTGCAACAGTGGTGTCACTGGATTTATAGGGAATGATAAGAGAAGTCTATCGCTGCATGTAATATTGAAGATTTCCAAGAATATACTCTCTTGTAGTGGAGTATTTTCCCTTAGGCTCTCTCTCCACTTAAACTGTTGCATGTGTTATATTGTTCTATCTCTCTCTCTCTCTCATTCTTCTCACACTAAGGCTGCCAATCTACATATTTCGATTTGCATTCACACACGGTTCATATTGCAAGCTTTCTTCACCTTGTTTTTCAACATTTGCATCGTAGCCAATCTGCTCATGCATGAAGTGGATGCTTTCCTTTAGGAGTGTTACTAGTTTTGCTGCAAAGTGGGAGCTAGGTTGTGGGTTTTGGCAGATTTGTGAAAGATTGCATGCCATGGCCTCCACCTCTCATCTAGATATTGAGAAGTTTAATGGAACTAGTTACGAGATGTGGAAGTTGAAAGTGGAGGACCTTCTTGAGGAAAGAGATCAGTGGTTACCAATTTCAGTTGAAAAGAAGCCATCTACTTCAACCTTGTCAGATGAAGATTGGAATAAGTTAGACAAGAAGGCTCGAGGGACTATTCGGTTGTGTCTCACAGATTCTGTCCTCCTGAATGTCTCTTTAGAAGACATAGCATACAAGCTTTGGAGGAAGATAGGTGAAATCTACCAAACTAAGAGTTTGTCTAACAAGTTGTATCTCAAAAGATGTTTATATTCATTAAAGATGAAGGATGGTGAATCTATTGTTGAACATTTGAATTTTTTTAATTTGATTATAAGTCAGCTTGCATCTATTGATGTTAAAATAGAAGATGAGGATAAATGTATTTTATTGATTTTCTCTTTGCCAGAATCTTGGGAAAATTTAGTTATTGCTATAACAAGTGGTGGTGCAGACCTAAGTTGGATACTATTATTCCCATACTTCTTTCAGAGGAGATGAGGAGAAAGACCATGCGCAGTGGCTCCCAAGATGCCTTGCATGTGCGAGGTAGGCCCAAGGAGAAAGAGCCTAAAGGGGATAAGAAGAAGGATAAGTCTAAAGGACGATCTAAGACCCCTAGAAAGAGCAAAGTGAAGTGTTGGAATTGTGGTAAATGGGGACATGTGAAGAAGGAATGTAGAAACAAGAAAAAGAATGCAGATTCCTCCATGGAAAAATCCTCTGATAACGATGATTCTGATGCTTTGATTATTTCAACTAACACAGTTTGTAATAATGCTTGGCTTATTGATTCAGGTGCTTCCTTCCATATGACTCCTCATAAGGAGTGGTTTTCTACATACAAAGAATATGATGGAGGAGAGGTCTTCATGGGTGATAATAGCTCACAAAAGGTTATTGGTAAAGGAAAGGTAAAGTTGTGTTTCAATGATGGGAGGGTTAAAACCCTTGATGATGTTTTATATATTCCGTGACTTACAAAAAAGTTTAATTTCCAAGCGAATGATTCCTGATGCATGTGACATTTGACAAGTCCTGCCAGTGGATGGTAAGAGTGAAGTTTGGTGGTTGCTAAAGGATCTCTGATAGGAATTCTATTTATGCTATACGCCTCTACTTTTGTAACTCCTCTTGTAACTAGCTTGAAAATGCATGTATGTTGTGGCACCATAGATTGGATCACATCAGAAAAAGGTCTTAGGACCATACTCTGATAAGAAACTAGCATCTGTGATTTCGGACATTCGTTGGTAAAATGATTTTGTGAGGATTGTGCGGTTTGGTAAACAAACAAGCCATCATTTCCAAAAGGAACTAATAAAGCTAATGGATTGTTAGAACTTATTCATTCGGATGTGTGTGGTCCAGTGGATATAGATTCTTTGGGTAGATCTCGCTATTATGTTTCCTTCATTGATGATTACTCAAGATATACTTGGATTTATTTTATGCATTCAAAATCTGAAGTTTTCACCAAATTTAAGGAATTTAAGGTATTGGTTGAAAAGCAAACAGATTATAAGATAAAAGTATTGAGATCTGATAATGGGGGTGAATATTGTTCTAAGGAATTTGATGAGTTTTGCAAACATGCAGGAATTGTTAGGCAAAAGACTACACCTTACACACCCCAACAAAATGGGGTAGTAGAAAGAATGAACCGTATATTAATGGAAAGAGCTAGGAGCATGTTAAGTAGTGCTAAGTTAGACAAATGCTTTTGGGCAGAGGCTGTTGGTACTGCTTGTTATTTAATTAATAGATCTCCTTGTAAAGCTCTTGTTGATAAAACTCCTTATGAAATTTGGTTGGGTAAAAAGCCTTTAGTTTCACATTTAAGGGTCTTTGGTTGTGAGGATTTTGTTCATGTGCCTCAAGAGAAGTGGTCTAAATTGGATCCCAAATGTCATAAATGCATCTTTGTAGGTTATGGTGAAAATGTTAAAGGTTATAAACTTTGGAATCCACTAACACGAAAGATGATATTTTCTAGAGATGTTATTTTTAGGGAATTTAGAGCTAACTCTAAAGATGTGCAACCAAAGGAAAAGTCAAAGACAATGCATTTTGAAACTAAGCAAGAAGATGCACATGTGGAAGAACAAAGAGATGGACAAGAAGATGGAGAAGAAGAAGAGAGTTCTGATGAATCCGTTGTAACAGAAGAAGTTGAAAACAATGAGGATGAACATGAGGAGGAACCTCTTACTCCACCTTTGAGAAGATCCACAAGACAATGAAATCCAGTTGATAGGTATAGCCCACCTGATTTTCGTTGTAAATTTGCTTTGTTATGTACTGATGATGAACCTAGATCTTTTAGGGAGGCTCTCTCTTCAGAAGAATGTGAGTCTTGGATGCAGGCCATGCATTATGAGATGATGTCTTTGAAAAACTATGACACCTGGGATCTTGTTAGTTTTCCCAAAGGAAGAAAGGCCATTGGTTGTAAGTGGATATATAAAAAGAAGTTTGGTGCAGACGGAAAGTTGGAACGGTACAAGGCCAAATTAGTGGCCAAGGGCTACTCCCAGAGAGAGGGAGTTGATTTTGGTGAAATATTCTCTCCTATTGCTAAGTTAACCTCTAGTAGATTCATTTTATCCATTTCTGTTGCTTATGATTTAGAAATAGAACAAATGGATGTTAAAACTGCTTTCTTGCATGGGGATCTAGAGGAAGAAATTTATATGCAATAGCCTGACGGTTTTGTTGTGAAAGGAAAATAACACTTGGTTTGCAGGTTAAAAAGGTCTCTATATGGTTTGAAACAGTCACCTAGGATGTGGTACCAGAAGTTTGATGCATTTGCATTAAATATGGGTTTTGTTAGAAGTAATGAGGATCATTGTGTTTACTTTAAAGTTATTGATGATCAGATACTGATTATTGTCTTATATGTGGATGATATGTTGTTCATTGGTAACAATAAGGCAATGATTAGGGAACTTAAAACTCAGCTTTCTGGAACATTTGATATGAAAGATTTAGGGGCTGCTAAATATATTCTTGGGATGGAAATCATTAGGGATCGAATTTACATAAAGCTTTGGTTAAGTCAGAGCAAGTATGTTAACACTATTCTGCAAAGGTTTAATATGCAGGACTATAAACCAGTAAATATTCCATTTCCTATTGGTACTAAGTTGAGTTTAGACATGTGTCCTAAATTGGATGATGATATTGATGAAATGTCTAAAGTTCCTTATGCTAGTGATGTTGGTAGTTTAATGTATGCAATGGTTTGTACTAGACCAGATATAGCCCAAGCAGTGGGAGTTCTAAGCAGGTTTATGTCTAACCCTGGTAAAGAACATTAGACTTTTGTCAAAAGGGTATTCAGATATTTGCAAGGCACTTCTGATTACTGTTTGGTTTATCATGGTACTGACAATGTTGATAAGTCATTGGACATATAGGGTTTTGTTGATGCAGATTGGGCAGGTGACTTGGATAGTCGAAGGTCCACTAGTGGCTATGTGTTTACTTTGTTTGGAGGAGCAGTGAGTTGGATGAGTAAAAGACAA
>VDFB02104978.1:0-65621 GCA_007258455.2 Sequoia sempervirens | reverse complement strand
GCATCCATAGCTTGTTCGAAAACACTTGTTTTAGGATTTCAGCCATAGCAACTAGGCAGTGAACTATTTGACAAAATGGTTTGGTAGACATGTATAAAAAATGTGGTAGTATAGACAAGGCAGTGAACTATTTGAAAAAATGCCTCAAAGAAATGTGGTCTCATAGAATGCCATGACAAGCAAATGCAATTGGCAGCTGCTCCTAGTTATTAGTTATGCAATGTGAAGTAATTGCATAACCGCTTAGGTTGACTTTATAAAAACTATATATTGTAATTGAAATTTTGTCATCTATCAGCATCTAGTTATTAGTTATGCAATGTGAAGCAATGCTTTGAGTTTGAAAGATGTGCAATGCAATGTAATCAACGATATGAATATAAACTACAACAATCTATTTTTTACAATTCATTAGTTAAACTCTTTATTTTATTTTCTCTCTATATCTCTATGCTATAGAAATGCCTTTCAATTTCAAAAAAAGTTTTATCTCTTCTACAATTTTTTACCTTTTTTTTAAATCCGATTTTTTCCCAATATTTTCCAAAAAACTTATACTTTTGGTTTGCCGATTTTTTCCCCAAAAGTTTTTTGGTGCTATGGTTTAGATGCATCAAATCAGTCAATGATAGGTTGCAACCCTCCTAGAAACTCGGATGCTTCTTCTAGAAATTGTTACAGAATATTGCACCATAGGAAATTAACAATTTTTGCACAAGCATATTAATTTCAGTGATTCAAATTAACATTTTCTGCCTGGGAGCATTTGGGAGCACCCTGGGAGCGCTTGGGAGTGCCCAAGAAGGACCCACAGAGAACCTGGGGCTGCCTGGGCGTTCCCAGGTGCTCCCCAGGCCGCTCCCGTACCCAAATGCTCCAGGAGTGGGCACAGGGTCCTTTTTTGAAGAACCCGGTAACATAGCTTTTTGGGATGTAAATCTTTGTGATAACATTGTTTATCTTTCTAATCTTATCCTTGGACAGCCTTTCATATGGCAGCATCATGGCATTATTGCAATCTCAGTGGGTTTCCATCACTGTGTGATAGTGTGGACATTCCACTATTTAATTTACCAATACAAATCTTATCTATTCCAATCAAGATTTGACTGATTTAATTGCCAATTCCTATGCAAATGTGCGGAAAACAGTCTCTGTCTCACTTTAGTTTTTGTGACTTGAAAATATGTATTTCATTAAGCAAGAATATATTAATAAAGTTATGAGCAAGAATATGTACAAAGTGAAGCAACCATTGCCTTTGACCTGGAGAAAACTCCAAAAGAGTGAACGATCTCCTCTTGCCACTATCTTCATGGTGTTTCACAGAGTTTTACTACCTTCTAGAGGCTTTCATGGATATCTTACATGTACAAAAGCACGCCCAAACACCTATACAGCAAAGCTCCTTCTCTCTAACCTTCCCTACCACATTCTAACTTGCTTTAAGACTGCCTTACTGAAGCAACCAAGTACATTTACAGTAAATTACAGCTGAATGGAACTTCCATACTGTGTCCCCTTGGGGGTATTATAGCTCAAGACTCGCAAGATAGATTCAGAAGAAGCTCAAACATCTTAGAACACGAAAAGAGAATTTCTATTGCAATATTGTAGCAAGTGACAACTGACTTGACACAATAGGAATCAGTCGGAAAGCCATGATAGTTTGCAACATAACATCTATAGTTGTTGAACCATTCATACAAATAAACTATAAGTGTAGGAAGGAAGGAAAGATTCAATATTTTTCTTTTGTTATTGGAATTTGGTGATGCAGTAGGGGGTAGTGAATGGGGGTGGAACTTTGGTCTACTGCTATAAGATACCGACTCCGAGTCACATTTACATGTGTATTTAGTTAGTTCTGTTTCATTTAGAAAATTTATATGCTTTTTCGATTTCTCTGTATGGTTGTGTTGGCTTCCCTTAAATATATGCATTAAGTCACTCAAGTGTATTATAAAATTCTTGATAGCATTTTTCTTTAATTCTTGTATTTTTCCCATCTTTGATTGAGAATTTTTCAAACATGTAAGAGCATAAGATCTCGGTTTTGTTTCTTCATTTCATGTTTTTTAATGTCGCTAAGAATGTTGACATCTATTTCATAATTCTGTTGCTTATTCAATGTTTTTTAAACTATGTGATTGCTGAGTTCTGATATATGCTGCGTTTGTGTTCTCAGCCTTTTTCCCAACCAAGGTGTGGAAAAGATGCATGCCACAAGTGAGGAGCATCATCCTACAGTTGGCCCAGTTCATCCATTCCACCCAAATATCAAGATTCGTCGAGGTGTGCTCAGAAATGATTGTTCAGATATGATGCAGCAGTTCTTCAAACTGAGAAGGAAAAAAGAGAAGAAAACTCAATCCAACTTCTGTTTCTCTCTTACAAATGTTCCATCCAAGCTGTTTACGAAAATTCATGAAATATTCAATGTGTTTTGTCTATGATGTTCTCTTCATTGACAAAATACTAGTTAACTGTTGCTTTTAACCCATTAAATGATGTTTAACTGATTGATCAGTTCTGCACGCACTTCATCTTAAACTAACATTGTACTCAAGCATATTTAGTCCCCAGACGTGGCACAAGCTGATGTTTTGAGCCTCTTATCTGTAATTAATATGCATTTCAGAAATGCTACAAGATGCATAGAAGAATGTAGTGCTGCCCATATTTTTATGTTTGATGACCAAAATGTGAGCTCTTGAATAAACTTAAATGCACAAGTTCAAATAAAAGATACAAGAAACAGCAGAGAAACACTAACGAAATGAAAGGAATAAAAAAACTGAGGAAACCAATTCTTGGTTTCAATTATTGAGTAACAAATGTATGCAATTTTGTTTTGACGGATTAACAAGTTTCAGCGCTTTTAAGAATATTGATACTACAATAAAACTGGTGAAACTATGTGATAGTTACTTGAAGCCAGTGAAAATAATTTTAAATCTTTCCGAAAACAAAGTTATGTGCCTAACCATCAAAGATTACACGAACTGAAGATGTTTCTCTCAAAATTTCTATCGAATACAATGTTTCATATGATACAAAAATCATCATCATATATTTTCATGGTTTATAAGAAATGATTTAGACTGCCAAAGAAAGTATCTTATCATTAATCGAGGTCAAAACTTTTCAAGATGAGATAACTTGTTAGATGCCCAAGTGTAACCTTCATATTCAAACATCCAAACTGGTTTGTAGGACATTGTTCAAATGCACAACTAAAATATACAAACCAATTTGTCTTTTTTTACTTCCTTGTCCAATATATGATTGAATATGTTCCTGTTGTTAGAGCTATCCTGCGAGGAGCACCCAGGACTTCAGGGAACACTCCAAGAGTCAGGAGAGAGCAGGGGTCAGGAGGACCTTCCAAGCATGTCAGAGCATTAATTATAATGTGTTGAAGCCTATAATGGCATTTGAATTGAATGAGTGTGCTAAAAGTGTTAAAGGTTTCAAGATTCCTGATAAGGAATCCAGTCAAAATGCAATGTAAGGGGCAAAGTATGTTTTAAGGGATTTGATTAAATGTTCTTAGGCTTTAGATAGGTTAAATAAGCTTGGATATTAAATATCCAATGGTCTTTAGTTGATGCAAATTAATATATTTTAAGATTGTTATTTCAAAATTTCAAAATTTGTTTGGGCGGGAAAGTGAGTTTAGGGGCTTAATTGGCTTTAATGAGTTGTGAACCGACTTTTGTTGGTTGGAACAGTTTTGTAGTTGGCCTATAACCCCAGGGAATTCCATTGTACGGGATTTGATGAAGGATTGAAGGACTTTGTACGGACTGTTTCCAAGAAAGGGCAGAAAATCACTATTTTTTGCATTTTTCTCTTGTGTTTTTGCAATCTATTGAGTTCTTTTTGAAGTTTCATTAATGTGAAGGCCAAAGCATTATAAATTCCATGTTTTCAAATTGTTGAATGCTCTGAAAGTTCTTAAAAATCAATTTTAGCACGTGTTCTTGCTGACTGTCTACAGGAAAAGGCTGAAATAGACTGTTTTGAGGGTCTTCCAATGAAAGAATGATCCATTTCAAGGGATGTATGACTGGAATCCTGTGAAATGGATCTAATATAACTTGTACAAACTGAAACTAACAACTAAATATGCAGGAAAGGTGGAAAATTGACTGTGCACAGTGAGTTGGCAAAGGAAGAGGGAAGAAAGTTGACCCTAGGGTATAGCAGTGAGCAAACTGCCTTAACAAGAGACACATTTTTGAATTGCAATAGTTGAACATTGATGAATGAATGGTGGAAAGTCAAAAACCAAGTCTTGGAAGTGATAGGAAACCCTAAAAACCAAAAGCCCTAGTTTTAAGCCAAATTAGTGAGGGTTTTGTAGTTGGGCATGTTGTGAGAATTCTTGTAGACTGAAAGTGTGAAAATCTTTGATTTGGGAGTATTTTAGGAGACTGTTGAGAGTTTCAAGGCCAGGAGACAAATTTGAAGAGGGGTTGCTTTGTTAAATAGGGCTAATTAGGCCTAAATTTAAGGAAACAGCAGGGCTAGAAGTAGGAAAGTCTGAAACAAGTGGTGCAAGTGGGTTGATATGTTATTAACCATCATGAAACACACCTGATACAATCATTTAGTTGGAGGTTAGAGTGCAAAGTTTGAGGGAAAAGACAATAATCCATCGCCAAAGGCCTAATAGGGCTAATAGGACTGGTTGAGCAGCAAAAAGGGAGTTTTGTACAAAATGGAGGGTTAGGGCTTGAAACCCATTTGAATCAAGTTCATTTAAGGTCTGGTGAATTCATCTCAGTGATTGAAAGTCACAAGGGGAGGCAGAACATCCTTAGTTGCAAGGTGAAGACCCTATTTCCAAGTTGGAGACTAGTTGATAAATTGAAGAGCAAAGCTTGTTAATCTTTAATTCTTTGTGGAATTTTTGAGATCCCTGACCCTCGCATCACTATCCCACTTGATTTCCACCACCTGTTAGAATATAGAGATTGATATTAGAATAAAAGAGTAATGATATAATAAAATGTATGTTTACACTTATATGTAATTTGTAAATGGTTATAGTTGTAGGTCATTAATAAAGTTGTAAGGTAGTTATAGCACTTTAATGAGGTTATTGTAATAGGATATTTTTGAATCTCTGTATTGTTGTCTTCTCTTCATGAGTAGACCTCTTTTCTCATCTCTATCTTTTGTTCATATTAACATTAATTTCAAAACCAGTGTTTGATATTATGAAAGAAGTTAGGAAAAGGAGGTTTCAGATAATTTGTGAAGGTGTATAGGTCATAATCATGGGTCAAGGTCATGAAATTGAGGGAAGGCACAAGACAAAAAGGAAAGTATTGCAGTGAAGGTTGTGCAAGACCCCTAAAGGGTATGAAGAGCTTTGCAATCATTTGTGCCATAGTTATGAAATTATAAAACACGTTTAGGGTGTGATGGGCCCTTGAAGATTGATGGTCTTGAGGTCTAAAGGTTTGCATGGATTTTTGGGTTGCAAAAAGAAGGGCATTTAAACACATTCCCCAAAATTGTAGGAGACGCAACCAAAAAAATCAAATGTAGAGGTCGTTGGGAATTGTGGGATTGCAAAAATGGGCAAAAATGCATGAAGAAAGGGTCACAGATTGTTGAAAAATCAGAGTTAAGGGCTTAGTATTATTTTTAGTCACTAATGCCCTGGACGACATAAGAACATGCAAATGATCTTTTTTTTTGTGGGTTGTGCACATTGAAAACTGATGTTTTATTTTATAGTTATGCTAGGACACATTTTTTTGCAGAAATAATGTGTAATCAGTTCAAAGTACGGGCATTTCTAGTCATGGTCAAGGTAGAAACTAGAGCAACATCTATGCAGCATTTGGGATGCACATTTAACAGCATTTGACCGTATTTATTAATTAATTGAAATTCATAATACAACAGTATTCTGAATTTCAATTAATTAATAAATACGGTCAAATGTGCATCCAGAATGCTGGATAGACAATACCTTAAGATTTCAATCTAAAAATTTTGCAGACGGTTTGTAAAATAAAATTTTCATGCCCAAGTTTGTACAAATTTTGTGGAAAAATCAAACTTCATTTTAGACGGTAAAAGTTTAAAGGAATTCGTAAAATCTAAGGTTCGGGGTTTTAGGAGAACTTTATTTTTTAGGTTAAACTAAAGGGGTTGTTAGGGTATGAATCTTGTGTGTTTGTATATTCCTATTGTGCAGTGGCTAATAATCAAAATTATATTTTGTTAGATAGTAAAAAGCTCATTAGGAAAAAATATAAGATATGGAGTCACAAAATATTCATAGACATTGAGTATTGAATATGTAATAGAAAACTATTAGACACTAAAACTAAACTAGTCAACAATCTAGATGATTTTGAAAGTGTTATAGAGAATCCTTGTTATTAATCAAGTTGTTTAAGTTTGATGACTAGTCCTTGAAATTTGTAATGCTGAGTTTGCAAGTGCATTGTGGGGTATTTTAAAATATAAGTACCAATTTTTTTGAAAAATGTTGGCTTCTGTATTTAAAAATCTATCATTTTTTACTAAATTGCATAATGGTGGATCTTTGTGAGACCATCTTCTGAAACTTAAGATCTTAAGGATTAGCTTGTCATGGGCAACAAACCAGTGGATGAGGAAGATATAGCTGCTTTGATCATCAATAGTCTACCACCCTTTTTTGAGACTTTTGTGGAGTGTTTGAACTTATTGGCAAAAGGTTAAACCTTGACCCTTGACAATGTTAGGTTATATTTGTTATAGAAGGAACATTGACTAGAATAGATGAGTGAAATTACTTAAATGGGAGTTTAAAAAGTGCACTTGTTGCAAGATTTCATAGTACAAACTATAGTTTGCATTCTCCCTCTTCACAACCACACAAAAAGGTACAATGTTTTGACTATTACAAATTTGGGCATGCTAAAAAGGATTTCATGAAAAGACTGATATATATCACAAGTCATAGAATGAAGCTAATATGATGGCTACTATTGAGGAAGAACATGGTGAGGAGTTTGAATTGATGATTTTTAAAAGTGATAAAAGTGTTGGTTCTTTGATTTAAGCACATCCAAACACTTAACATGTCCAAAGGACTAGTATGTATTACTATTGATGATAGCCATAGGGATTTTTTTGATTGATTATGACAAATCTCATATAGTTAAAGAGATAGGTGATGTGAAAATTTTACTCAATAATGAAGTCAGAATTTTAGTATGAAATGTTAGGTATGGTCCTAGTTGAACAACAAAATATTCCCTATTAGCTAAATTAAAGAAATTTCTGATGTTATGAAGTGCATTGTTTTTTATTAGATTAAATCAGAAACAATGGTCTCAACTCTATTACAACACAAGTTCGTAGGTAGAGACAAATACAACAACCTCCCTTAAAGGAGTAAGATACAACTATAGTCAAGCTACAAAGTACAAACAACTACAAACTAAAGTACCTAGGGCTCTAGCCTAAACAATTCCAGACCCAACCCTATTCAATCTCTCACCCTTCACTCTTGTATAAGATTAAGAGATAGATTTGGAAAGACATTTCTTCCTCCTTTGAACAATTTTCTAGGAAATATTATATTTCGATCCTTAAACCCAAGAGAAGTGGAGAATCCCCCATAGAGGACCTAACTAAGGGTGCATTAGAAATAGAGGAATGTGGAGCTTGAGTAGCTAAATTTGAGTAGCTAAAATTTGTGGGGCTAAATTGAAGTTGATGAATAAGTAGACTGAGCAATTGGAGCTAAAGATGGGTGTGGCTTACTATTGGGAGTCAAAGGAGCAACTAGAGTGGGAATAATTGCTATAGCAAGATCATTAAGCAACATGGATGGTGAAGGGTCCACCACCCCAACAATAGTTTAAGGCACAAAAGGCTTTGAAGAAGAGTCATCATGCCCCACCACTAGAGAATTTGGAGGAACATCTAGAGAATTTGAACCATCAAAAACACCAACCATCAAGTGTTTGAAGAGGGTTACATGTCATCATGAAGCATAACTAGCATTCTTATGATTGGATGGGGGAAATCAAAAGTAAGGTGCCCATAAGTGAAGCATTGCCTATAATGGAAGGGAAGACCCTTATAGTCAATAATCTAAGTCCAAGGCATATCATCTACCATCAAAGCAACCTCCATAGGAAGTGCCTTGGAGGTTTCAATGTGCACTAGAAAATGACCATATGTGACTAACATTTGAATTATTTGAGTCAACTCTCAAAAAGCACCCAATAGAATTGCTAATAGCTTCATAACAAGTGTCTTCCCATAAATGGAGTGGGAGATTGGGTAATCTAACCCAAACTAGCACAATATGAATGGGCTCAATAAGGGAATTAAAAGAAGGAACCTATGGCTTGAGTGAAAGAGAATGATCTCCCCACAACCACAACCTACCATCACATATTGAATCCCTGTCAACGTGGGAACTAAAGCTAGCAATCAAAAACCCCTTGGCACAAGGGTAAAGCTTGATTTTTTTCATTTGTGAGGGGCCTCCAAGATGCCAACACCCACTTATTTAGGTTAGGAAAAGAGAGCCAAAGGTAATTAAATATGCAAATTAAGAAATGTTGAGTGTAAAGAGAAATGGTCTCAGTAATCTTTAGACCACAATGCACAATAGGAGTTGGAGCACAAGAAAAAAATTTAGACTGAAGAGAGGCAAGAAACATCCATAGATGACAAACAAATCACCACAACAAACGCCATTCTTCTCAACAATAATAGTGGCCAAGCTACGAGATGTCACAACCACTGTCCCATCCAATGAGACCCCAATACCCACACAACCATTATCAAAGGACACTAAAAACCTCGCATGACCATCATCATAGCTAAAGAAGGGGTCAAGGCTCAACAAAGAACCAAATGAAAGAAAAGGAACATCACCTTAAACACTTTGACCCACAGGCAATGGTGTGTCCACACCTCCCAACCACACTAGAGTTGTGGGAAGTTGATTTTTGAAAGTAGGGTTTTGGTAGCATGTGAGAGTAGAGTTGAAATGATCAAAAGTGTATTGTTTCTATTATGTATATAAAATAAAATAATTACTTTAAGCATTGGGCCAAGAGATGTGTACAAAAGCTTATACAAACTTGTTGATCATGCTTTGCATGTTGCACTAGAAAAAACTTAGTCTAGTCATAAACCTAAGGAAGTTAATATTACAATGCCATTGAAAAATGTACCTTCCAATTCATGAATATTCTAGTGTGTTAATAGAATTGAAGCTTTATTTGTTTTGGTTGAGGTTAAACTCATATAGAGTTCTCCAATTAAGACTATCCTCACAAATTTCCCTTGTAGTGTTTTGGAGGCATTAGTGGTATTTTGAAGAAGAGTACACTTATGATTTTCCAAAATTAAATGCATCAGTTTAGAAGATAGACAAGCTAATTGATAATTTTGCAACAAAGCATGTTCATTTTGTTCCTTTTGTATATTTTTATAAGTGTCTACAAGCATGAAGGTTGCTTGTGTAGTTATTTCTTCTTGTTTTTGCACATATTATAATTTAACAACTAAACTTCCAAATCTTTTCACTTTAGTCATTTGGGGGATTAAAATATTATAGTAATGTTATAATAAAATGAATGCTTACACATATGTAATTAGTAAGGATTAATTATATGTCATCCATAAGATTGTAAGGTGGTTGTAGCTCTTTAGTGAAGTTACTATAATAAGATGTTTTTGAATCTATATATTATTACGCTCTCTTCATGAGAAGTATGCATGTTCTTTCATCTTTTTTCTTTCTTCAAATTGCAACCTAATTAATAATACATACATGATATAATTTTTGATATTTTATGAATTTGAAAAACAAAATTAGAACAATGAAATCTTCACAAGTTGAAGATAAGATACCATAAAGATTGTACAAATCTTCATAGTTGATGAAAATTATTTTTTAAAATTGGCAAATTATAAATTAAACTAAATATTTTCTAAAATAAAAATTAATGTTTGTGATTTTTTAAGGGAATCCAACCATTAGAGTAACCCAAAACATCTTAAGTCCAATAGATTTGCTAAATATGATACCATTTTCAATGAAGATATAAATTATTATATTTTAACTTGCTATACCTTTAATAATACAAGCATTAAGTTCCTGGAATGTGTAATTTAGTTTATTTAAGTTCCTTTCCTTTAAAACCCAAAATAATTTAGAAGTGTTTATTTTCATTGTGTTCAACTATGAAATTGTTGTTATAAAGAAAATCTAATTTAAACATACTTTTGTTAAATATGAGACCATTTATTTTCAATGAAGATATAAACTATTATCTTTTAACTTGCCCTTTTTAATAATGCAAACATTAATTTCTTCAAGTGTGTAATTCAACTTCTTTGAACTCCTAATTATACAACACAAAACGTGGGTGCAAGGGAGGGCGGCTCTCCATGAGCGGCGAAGGGCACGTGGCGGTTGAAGTGGTCGGGGTTTGGCTTTTGTGGGGCCTTGGCAACAAAGCATTCATTCCCTGTGGTGGTGGCCTTAGTCAAGCCACCCTGGATAAACACGTCAACAAAATTCCCATGTGTTGGATGACAAGTTGGAGCCCATAATGGGCACTTATTACGAGAACGACATGTTAAAGTGGCGGATTATGAGTACCAGTTCTTGTGTTGATGTGATAGCCCACATAGTAGTTTGTATGGCATTTGAGGACGAGGACAACTTCTCTCATGTGTAGCGTCATGGCATTTATTTCTTTCCCAGTTGAGCTTTGTTTAATGATGAAAGTATAGCGTCTTCTTTGGTTTAAATGAAATGTTGAAGGTTGTAGTGGCCATTGCTTTAGGCTTGGATTTGGTAGTTTGTTTGTGTTTCTGGAAGTGTATGTTTCGTTGGGTGTGTGGTTGGGCGTTGTGATGGCAGGGTGCTCGCGTTTTATAATTGAAGTCTCGGCTGAGGGTTTGGCTTGGTTCGGTAATGATACGTTGATTTCTTTGGGGGCCAAGACGCGTCAAACGACCTTTAGGGTGATAACGGACCAGAGCCTCAAGAGGATTATGATTAATAACAATTATCTGTTGGTCGTGGCAGTTAAAATGGTGTTGGGAAACAGGCATTTAGCTAGAATTTGGGAGGGACAATACTTTTTTCACCTCTAGGTTTCTTGCGTCTCTTTTAGACAATTGTGTGTCGAAGGTGGAAGCTAGGGTGTTGGAAAAGGTTTCCAAAAAGGATTTGTTGTTGGGTGTTGATGAGATGTTGAAGGCCACCATTATGGGGATGAGTATTCCCAATCTTAGTGATTCGTCGATGCACTGGATGAGGCGGTGAATTTTTTTCCTTTCCCCGCTAGATTTAAAGAGTTTGGCTCTTATCCCACATATAGAATGATCATCGCCATGGTCAGTGGAGTATATGAAAAAGTTTTTCTAGCTCATGGTTGTGAAGGACATCATTGTTATGAAATTATGGTGTTATAAAGAAATCTAATTTATTCATATTTTTGTTAAAAACTTTATTATTATCTTTAGTTTTACACTTTAAATATTTTATACACTTTAAAAAAAGATTAAATGATGAATGAAGAATTGATTTTGTATGTATATAGATATCCACGATACATATATGTTTTTTTATAAAATAATAAAAACAAAAATAACATACTTTGTTTTATAACTATATTTTTAATGTGAAATTTATTTTATTAATTGAGTGAACACTAAACAATGATCTTTGTACATTGGTGTTAGGGTGAAATATTGATCGATATAGAGATGATAAGTACCTCCCCATTGAATTAACTTCACCACATATGAAACATAGAATTTAGCACATTAGTTTCTTGAGATACATTAACGTGAAGGTGAGATATCAACTTCTCTAGATATGATATCAAATTGTTTGATTTATTTTTCTGCTTACTTTTCTAAACTAAGAGTTATGTTTGAAAATAATTTTATCATTGATTTAAATATATTATCAATAATCAAACAAATGTATATTAAATAATTTTTTAATCAAATCTAATCTTTATTATAACACTTTCATTAACAATGAGTATTTGTTACTAAATCACATTTACTTAAACATTTAAAAAAACTTAACGAATAAAATAAAATACATATAATATTTCCAATCTATTTGAATCTAACTCCATTTATCATAACATCATGATAATAATATAGCACTTACCATTCATTCACATTCATTACACATCTTTTTCGAAATAATTTTTCATAACATGTACATTCACTTTTTAATTAAAACTATTTTATCCAAATTTCAAAAAGCATGTTAACTTAATCCCACAATTAAAATAAATAATTTGAGGTATAGGAAGCATCTACATAGTAATTTTGACACAATAGTACCCTCCTTTATGAATAGCATGACCAAGTTTAGGATAGCAAAAGGTGGGAAAAAAAAATGTCACTAGTCATATTTTTACCAAATTAGAATAAATTATTAATTATATTATATTTAGGTGTAATAGTTATGTTGATAAGTTTTAATTATAATGATTAAATATATTATGTATATATAAAGTATATTTATATAATATTTTATATAATTTTTAATAGAAAATTATATTTTATGTTGTCAATTATTTATGTCATTAGAATAGATATAAGATGTAGATTTAAAAATATATAAATGGTGAAATTCTTTTATTAATAGTTTATGAAATAATAAAAAGAAACATTTTTTGTCAAATAAGATATCAAATATTCATTTGTTTAAAAATTAAATGAAAACAATCAGACATGTAAAACATAATTTTAAGATTATACTACTACTCTTCATTCAAAATTCATTGAAGAAAAAACTAAAATCATTATCATGATTTAAGGACAATTCAGCTCTAATAAGAATGAATGAGCATAAGCCTACTCGTACAAATATATATTTATGTATACATAACATCAATGATAACAAACATAAGAGAAAAGGCACAAAACCATGCAATGTGTTTCATTCCATCCCTTAATAACATGCTATGCATACCTCTCACTACTCCATTTCTTGTCATCTACAATTTAACTTGGTAGAAAATGAAGCATCTACTATCTAACTTGAAATGCATTCACTTGTATATTAAATAAATTCTGAAAAATTATCACAAAAATCATGAGGTCAATCAATCTCAATGTAAATTGTGATTTCCAACATGCTTCCATATAATGAATTTGATTTATGATGGCCGAATCTTAAATTTTGATATTTCACAAGGTAGAAAACAAATTTATTAGTTTTATATATGTTTTAGAAATCAGTTTACTTTGTCAAAGATTATTAAATACTAAAAATATAACTTCAATGCCAACAAATCTACCAAATAAGAGGAATATGTGAAAAGCGGTATACCCAATTTGTAGATGTTGATTTGACAACACCTTTTGATTTTGTATGTTTTGAACATTCTTGAAGGGATCCATACCCAAATTCTAGCCAAGCCCATTAGCCATCAATTTTTTGTTAGTGATTATAACCATTTCTTCCAAATAGCTATTTTTCCCAACCTCTTTAGCCATTAGTGTTCTCGGACTTCTGCATCACCATCATGGAAATGACATTCAAAAATATTCAACTTATTCAATTTAATACAAATCAATTTAGGAAAATAAACTCCCTTGACTTTACTAATCACATGAGATATGTTTATATATGTTGCATATTTAAAGGATCTTTACATCCTTTATTGAAATATAGAAAATAATACTCCAAGCTCTCTAATTTTAACAGTCGATATAAAAAATACTATTAAAAATAATAAAATAAAGAATAGTCTTACTAAATAGAAAAATATAATATTTTTGTAGCATATATCTTAATATTGATAACCCTTTAATTAGAAAATTTATGCATGAACTACACTATGCAACCACATATGGTTGATCCAATGAGGAAAGTTAGGACAAAATATTTTAAGTGCATGGTGTTTGTCATCATGGAACACAATGTTGATTTTAAAGAGCCAATGTCTATGATTAATACCCAAATTGATAGAAGGATCATTGAGGGGTTTAATATATTTTGCAACCAATTTGGATAGCATGATACTCAATATGAAGTTGTACTTAGATGTGGATATGTTAGTAGGATGTCCATACAAAAAATTATGTGATGGTTATTAGATGGTGTTATATAATGGTAGTAGCTAGTTTATGGTCACATTACAACCCATGTTTGTGGTTACAAAATTAATTTTAATTCTAGTATGGTTTTGGCATTTTAGAGTCTTCTGAATAAAATATGAAATCATAAAAATAATGTGTGTCATTATGCATCATTGTGCAACTGCCAATGACCTTTAAACCTTATGTGATGAAGCTCTTGACATAAGCAAGTGACAACCTAAATAGGTCTATTACTTCACTAATGAAGGTGAAGTTCTTGCATAGCTAAAATGAACCATTGTGTTGCTTGGTATTATGAGTGATTTACTTGTGATTATTAAAATGAAGCCTTGTGTGGTAGTTTGATGTCATAATGGAGAAAACACTAGAAAATATTCAAAGTTTCTTTGACATGTTGAAAGAATTTAGCATTGAAGATATTCAAGAATTCAATGGTTTATGCTTGCAAAAAGCATATTGAAGTATATCATGTTAGTGTAATTAATTAATTATTACACTAGCATAAGTTAACTTAAGTCATATTTCATTTAGTCCTAGGTTGCATTTTAATAAATCATTTAATAAATGGGGTAATATTCCCTTCCATGTTTGTAGGGATAATATTCCTTCTAGAAGATGAGTTGTCCTTCTAGAACTTATCTCAACATTTAATAATTTTCTAGATAGGGTTCACATATTGTCACATGTTAGATCAAGACACATGGCAACATCTCATGCATTTTAGGTTTTCTCTCATGCCTATATATTCAAGGCATCTTGTACATTTGTAATTATCCAATATCATATCATATCAATATAGAATCTCTATTGTGCATGCCTAGTTGCAACACTTTCTTTGTGGTTGATTGCCTTGATCTTTTCGAAGAGGTTGACAAGGTTCCTTCAAGTGCTTCTTCTCCATTAGAGACTATTGGTATCCCTTCACATTCAGTGATTCCTTGTCCAGATTCATTGATTGAGGCTTCCACCATCATCATTCATTAGGACACATTCATTTTTTTAGACTTGGCATCACAAGATGGCTTTGTTTTAGGTATCACTGACTTGGTTACTTCTACATGTTTGGAGAACATTCTTGAGGGGATATCACTCCTCTATTCAGATATTTCTTATCCGAGACTTCTTCCCTGTCATTCCATTCAAGACTTGGAGTTTCTTCAACATCTATCATTGGATTTGCTTCTTCCTAATGGAAGACTTGTGGTTTGGACACATTTGTTGCTTCAGAATTCTTTCAATGGTTTTGAGGACACTTCATTCAGGGGGGGCTATCAAGTCTCCATCATATCCATCACATCATCTTTGGATATTGTTCAACATTGTCCTAGTTTGTCACCCTCTTCATTGATTGTGGCATCTTCATATTCAGGCAAGGAGACACTTGAGCAGAGTTCAAAGACACCATCAGCATACATCCTTCCTTCCTTCAATTCCTATCCAGAATGGGAAGTATCCCTGCACTTGCAGTTGGTTTTGTTTCTTCGGAAAGGGAGACAAATTGTTTGTCGACATTGGATCAAGTTTTGTCTTCAAACACTTACCATTTTTGCAAGTGATATGATCTTCTGGCGGGCTATATAATCTCTCTTTATCCTCCTTGTGGGGGGGATTTTGATTGTATTGTATCCATGTGATGGATGGTGTACTTGGGGGGTAATTGGGAGTCCTCCATCCTTCCCATCCTATCTCACATTGTTTTCCTTTTTCATCTCCTTTTTGGAGAGGGGTTTTGTTCCCACTGGGTTTTCCCCTTTTCTCCGGTTGTGGGAGATTTTTTGCATGTATATGGGTACCTAACATGGCCTCGTAGTCGGGACCCATCATCAACATCATCATCTATGGATAATCATTGCATTCTCCTCCCTAAGTTGAACTTATGGGGGGATGTTAGCGTAATAAATGAATTATTACACTAGCATGAGTTAACTTTAGGTCATATTTCATTTAGTCCTAGGTTGCATTTAATAAATCATTTAAAATAAATGGGGTAATATTCTTCCATGTTAGGACAAGATTCCTTCTAGAAGAGCGAGTTGTCCCTTCTAGAACTTATCTCAACATTTAAATAATTTTCAGATAGGGTTCACATGTTTTCACATGTTGTTAGATCATGACACATGGCAACATCATCTTGCATCTTGCATCTCTGTTATGCCTATATATTCAAGGCATTAGTACATTTGTAATCAATCCAATTTCATAATGTAGATCAATAATAGAATCTCCATTGTGCATACCTAGTTACAACACTTTCTTTGTGGTTGATTATCTTTCCCGACAAAGGTCCTCCATTGAAGAATACAACTTTAGGGACCCTATGCATCCATAATCTCAACATATCATCTCATCTATAAACTCTATTCGTCAATATCTCTAAACATCTATTACATAGAGACACATCTATCATGTAAGAAATGCCTCTCCATATATGTTTCCTATTTAAAGGAACTTTACATCCCTCAATGAAAATATAAAAAATATATTCTCCACTCTCTAATTTTAACATTTTATAGCGAGAGGGCATATGCATTAGTATCTACCAACATATATGATTTATCCATTTCATAGAAGAATAAATGTTTCAAATCATATCAATCCACATACCAAATAGTCTAGAAAGGTAAGTCTTTAAAATCATACCAATCCCCTTGCTACCACTTGTCACCAATCTGGAGTAGCATGACATGGCTCGTGTTTGCTCCTCAAACATTTTATTATATATAAAAAACTTGGCCCCATATCTTTGTCATTTTCATTGCTTATAGGCTACCTGAGTATTCATCATTAGATATAAAATATAAAGTGATGGCTTGTCAAATGAGGATGAATAAGGAATAGATGACTAGGATAGGTAGGCGCTGGAGGGACAATGAATGAGATATGACTAAAAAATCATTCCAAAAAAAATAAAATATACTAATACAAACATAATATTCCTTATTTTTAAATTTGATTATTTGAAAATAATAAAATTAATCTATTAAAACTAAACATTTAATGTTGATAAAGTTATATTATTTTAAAAGAAAAATATATATATTAAAAATAAAAATTATTTATAATCAAATATCAAATTTTAAATATGTTTATTTTAATTTTAAAAAATAAAATAAAATATACCTAATAAAACAATCAAAAGTGGGACAAAAGTCTTCCTCTTCTCCCATAACCTTATCTTTGTTGTATCAATTAGAATTTAAACTCAAATTAGATTTAAATTGAAAATGTTAATAATTCTAAATAAAAAATACATCCCACTAATTAGAACCTTAATATTATTCTTTTGTACCTCGTACATCAAGGCCACCCTATAGTTTTTCCTAAGGTGTTGTATACAATTTAAGTCCATTTTTTCCAACAAAGGAACATGGTGCGGCATATTCTAAGCCAAGCAAGCCAATTTTTATATACTTTAATATGTATAAAGTTAAGTTAAAATACAATTAACAATTTTTTTAAAGATAAAATGTATTATACAAGTAGTAATGTGATACATATGTATGTGTTATTGTTGCATATTATTTTATTTTATATTAATCATGCGTGAAAGGAATGTGTGAATTAAATAGATAAAAGAATGTGAAAGGTCAAATGGCATGCATTTTTATGTGATACACCTTATGCTATAGAAGCAAATGAATAGTATCAATATACATGATACCAAAAAGAAGGCAACACCTTATAATAACCACTCCACCAAATTACTAGGTGAAAATGAGGGAAAAGATATGCCTCTCCAATATTAATTGAAATCAAGATACTAACATCATAATAAGAAAGTTTCAACATGGGTAAACACAACATGTGAAATTTTTATACAAATACAAAGTACTACCCAATAGTAATGCACAATGCATGCACATATATCATCACCATGTGCAATGTTGCATGAAACCAACACATAAGGAAGAATGTGTCGACGACATGTAATGAATGGAAGAAGGATGTTGAATACATGAAAAACAACATGTAGCACACCCTTTAAGATTATGGAATCCTTTGAGAAATGGTAGGAAATTATTGCAACAAGGAAGTGACATCCTCATGACAATCACATTGCCAAATTCCTTAATTGGATGAGAGGAGGCTATAAATGTAATGAGTATTGATATAGGATATACTTTCCTAACCACTACAAAACATAATAAATCATTACGTGTATTTACTAACTACATCATTTGTTCACTAATATCAATTATCCTCATTTTTTATAAATACTATTAAAATTTAAATTACCAATCCATTACTTGGATCAAATTATAACAATATTTTATGTAGCATTTAAATCAATTTTTCCATAATATTTATCATCTCTCTAAATCACAAATTAATTAACACATAAATTCACACTAGAGTACTATTGCAAGAATTAGGGTTACTAACTACTCACCTAAATGAGAATAAATGTTAATCATTTAAGCATCATAAGAATAATGAAATTGATGTTGATCTAATCATTCAAAGCCACCTCAAACATAATTAATTCAAGAACATGATTATAATAGATAAATAACTCATAAGGCAACCCCATTGTGATAATGCACATTTGGTTAGAAGACAATATTATCATAAATATCTACCATTGATACTATAATAGATTAGTACCTAACTTAAAATCCACTACACAAGTCAAATCACTCTGTCCAACTTGATTTGTGCATTCATAAAGGGAACTTTAATTAAATTGTATCTACAAATTCAATCAACTACATAATAAAAAATAATCTTATAACATATAACAATAAAAAATTATGAATCAATAATTAGGAGGTTGCAAGTAACATTCCAAAATTCACTCTAGTTGACACAATTAATAAGCATATAGAGTGTGACTAGGACCACACAATGGTTGAGCTTTGCATAAGTAAAATAAATTAAAATTGTTTAATATAACATTCCAAAATTCACTCTAGTTAACACAATTAATAAGCATATAGAGTGTGACTGGGACCACACAATGGTTGAGCTTTGCATAAGTAAAATAAATTAACATTGTTTAATATCATGGTAAGAAATTTACCCACTCAATTTCCTCAAATACGATTGAAGGTTTATAACATCACCTACAATAATCTTTCAATTTAAGCAAGAGGATTTTTAAAATATAATTATTTTCTAACCTACCCTATCCCTTTCATAAGAAATTTCACTCCATTAACCATGATAACTAAACACATTTATGTACACTACCCTTTCAACTAAATAAGAGATAAAAAAGTAAAGATTACAAGAATAGAAATTATATTTCTAAGGTATAAATTCTATTGCATTTAGTATATTCAATAGGAAAGAATAATCATTTACATTTTTACTTATGAAGATAATTTATTTCTTTTCAACACATGAGTCAATAAGGTATATAGAGAGAAACGAGAGATGGAGAGGGGTTTCATTTTCAATCATTTTATTCAACACATAAACTCAAACTAATCGAAGGTATAAAGCATCATTTCACATGAGGAATATTCAAATATTTTCTTAACTATACTGAGATCACACTTCCCTTCATTCAAATAAATGCATGAAGGACTATAACCATTATAGGGATAACCAATCATTTATAATATTCCATAAATTATCCCACACATGCATAAGAGAAATATCATAAACCATGAATAATTGATGGTCATGACAAAAGCCTAATTATGAAGCTCTCTATGATGGGTTTGTCACTTCGCCATTAGCAACAAACTTTGAAATATCATGGAAAACTATTCTTCTTTTTAGTCACACCCTAGACAACCATAAAATCTTGGTGTTCATTGGGGGAAACTAACTATATGTTCACTATGGTAGGGCCTCCTCGCACTAGAATTGAAAGAAAGACATTATATTAAGGGATTTATAACAAATTCAAGGTTCAAGTAATAAATACTCTTTTCCTCCCAAAATTAAAATTCTCTTCTAATTTACAAATTCAAAACATTATTTTTCAAATTATAAGTTTCATTACAATGCAATTTCACCCAACAACATATATGAAACACTAACATTATATAAAATGACATTATTCATTGAATTGAAGTCATATTTCAAATGAATAACTTATGAATAGGGTTAATTTCTAGTTTTTGACCAAAATTACACAATATTGAATACATTTCTCAAGGAAACTATCTAAATATTATTTCAAAATAAAATATAAAATGATCAAATCCTCCAAAAATCCCAAGAACTCCAACCACATCAAAATTCTAAGCTCCATAACTTCATGGGATCAAAATGCTAATGGGAGTATTCACCTTCCTACTATATGATATGCAAAATTCCATACCAACCCCTAAGGAAAAAATCAAGAAAATTAGGTTGCACAAGCATATAATTGAAAATTAATTGCTCGTGTATAAAAGGATGGAGTTAAACATAGAATCAACTCTTTGGTTCAATAAAAGGGGAAGCTAAGAGAGATTCATCTCCATGACAAGCATAAGAATGTGGGTTCCTAACCCAATAAGAATCAAAATCGGGTTTCCAACCCATCACAAATTTTCTCTTATCATATTTCATAATCACACAATGCCCATACCACCATTTACCACTTTCAACTCACAAGAAAACACCCAATACATCATGTCTCCAAAAATCACAATGTAATATTGGAACTACTTATTCTTTCAATAATGTCAAGCATAAACATATATGAAAATACTTCCCATGGAGAGATCTCCATGCCCCTCAACCCTAGTCACATGCCTTGCCCTTAATCCAAGAGAGATCTAAAGCTAAGGTTTTAGCATGGATACAACACAAAAAAATACATAATAGAACAAGGGTGGTGGCCTCAGTCCAACTTTTGCATAAAAATGAGACCAACACTTCCTCTACCAGCACATATATTGAACAAAGCACCACAAACTTATAAAATATGGACATATAAATCCCTTTCAAACTTCAACATACAAGCAATCAATTCATCTTTGCTCTTTTGAAACACACAATTTCAAAAGAAGTAATTTACAAAAAGGAAATGATAGTTTAGCTCTCAAGGTAAGGTTGAATCGAGTTGAAGACTACTTCCTCATTGAATCCTTGTCTCTAAAATCTCCATGTTATCAATGCACCAAGAAAATATCTTTAAAATCTAAAAAAAAATCCCAAGAACATGATAGTACTTCCACAAAACTCTCTAAAATCTCTAAAATCTTGAATTAAAATTACAAAAATAAAGAAATTACCTTTCAAAAGACAATAAAAGCTTATATGGGAGTGACATGTCACTCATCTCATGTGGCATCCCACTTTCCTATGCATCCACCCTCCTACAAGAGCTAATTACAAGGTCAAATCTCACATGTGCACTCACATGGGCACACCATGTTAAGGCATGGTGAAGTGGAGTATATTTCACTTGTACTTCCTTTCAAAAGAGGAAAGGATAGACCAAAACTCCATGCTTCTTAAATTTGTGTTCTTCCCAAGGGTGGGAACAATACTCAATCTCATCCACCACCAAACTCAACTTAAAAAATATATCAACGCCCAAGGTGCCAACCTAAGTGGATTAAAATGAAATAAAATATTTAAAATAACTTTTATGACCATTCAAAAATAGTACACAGAAAGAAATATAAATTTACAATTTTAAGAAATAAAAGAAAATTCATCCACATATTTATATAAAAGTAATAGCATAAAAAGGGTACAAAATCTAGGAAGGCAATATAGTTCACAAAAAGGTCTTAGTTCTAAATAGGCCATTTTTTTTTGTTCACAAAGATAATATGGTCAAAATTCCATTACTTTTCAAATTGAAGTGGGATGGAAATATAGTTGTTCTTGTGTTCTCATTGGCAACTTGTGCCAACCTACACACTCAATTCACATACAAAATATCATCGAGAAATATATATATAGTCAAAGCAACATAATTGAGCTATATTATTCACTCGTCAACAATTACGATCAATTTACATGTGCCTCTTAAGTAAAAATGAGATCATGCCTCATCATGCTAAAATAAAGTCACCTATATTGATATAATGTACAACATTAATTGATGTAGCAACATCTAGTTCATAAGTGATTTTGCATAACTTAAAAAACAAAATAAAGGTGAGAAGATGTTTGGTTTTGTATCTATATTTAGGAGGAATAACATATTTGATAAACCAAGATTCAAAAGAATGTTTCAATTGCCTTTAGTAGCAAAAGAGAACATAGTTGTATCTTTAACAATATTTATCTATCAGCTCAATAGTATCAACCTTTGACTCTAACAATTTTAGCCTGAATCACTTTGACAACATCAACCTATGTACTTTAGGAGCATTATGAATAATAGAACATAACAAAGGAATTAAATGATGATCAAACGATTATACTAAGAGGGGGGTGAATCAATATAATACAAACTTTTACCAATTTAAACTTAATTAATCATAACAATAATAACCATGCAAGATCTTGACAATTAAGAACATAAGAACACCTAGATTTATGTGGAAACCCTTATGGGAGAAAACCACGGTAAAAATATTGCTATTATTAAACTTCTTTTTACAAATTCTAGAGTCACCAACCCCTCATTCAATTTGTAAGCACCAACCCACCGGAAGCACCACATCCCACTTCTAAATTTGTAGGCACCAACCTACTAGAGGCACTAACACCTCATTCAATGTGAAGCACTCTTCTAAAATTTTCTATGACTTTGATCACCAATCTGCAATAATTCTAATTACAAATCTACCAAAAACTGATTACATATCTTGGCAAAAGTCTTATCACAAATATCCTACAATATTTCTCACTCTCTTCTTTATCCAATCTGCTATTATGTTGGTCATAAATCTCCCACAAATCTGCCAACAATCCTTTTAATACTTGCTCTTTATTTGGTGGTGTATATGATGTATGTTTATTATCTTTTACTCCACAATGCGCCTTCTCATCAACTTGCTAGTGTATATTAGATATGTCTTATGATCTTGCACACATACACTTTCTCCATATTCCATGACTTTATTTATATCTTCATATCTTTCATATCATTCCATACTTCATCATCGATATTTCTTCCTATATTTCTACACTTCCTTATTGATATGTCTTCATATATTTATTATTCTTTTGTATATATTTTTCTTCAAATATGTATATCTTTTACAATGATCTTCTTCTCATATTTGCATGTATGATTTGTAGATATTTATCTTTTCTCCTTACTTCACACTAGATATGCTCTTATCAAAATCTGAACAACTTTTTTAATCCTTTCACACACTCACTTCACTCACTTCTTCTGCACAAAATAATTTTATATCTCCCATGAGATACGATTCCTTAGACATCTATTTTCAAAACATAACTCTTCATTAAAAACAAATCACACCTCCTCAAAGTTAATAGTTTCCCTATCGATGTTTATTTATGTTTTAACATAAGTCACTTGCTTTCACAAACTAATACATATTAATTGATGTTGTTCTTTGTTTATTATTAATCGTTGCCTTTGACTTGTATTAATATTTTTACATATTAATCATTACTACTTTTATTAACCTCTATCGCTCCATTTATCATTTAAATCGCTATTTAATATTTGTTTTGGGTGCCATGTATATAAGCATCTTCAACAAAGTCGGCCCATATTGTTTAATTTCAAGTTGATTTAATGAGCAAGTTTCTTTGACTAAGGGGTGAACACAATATAAATTCTTTATTTTCAATGTTTTGGACACTACCTTAGCATGCTTATTTAATGAATATAGTAATCAATGTATATTAACTAATAATGCCTTTGCAAAGCATGATCACTGCTCCTTAATGATAATTAATTCTACTCCTTTTCATCAACCATTTCCTCCTTAACCATAATCTTTGCTCTATGGAATACAATTGTTGCTATTCCTTTTCTTTAGTGCTCCCATGTGAATAATGATTGCTGCTCTTTCTTATATTTTAATTATTGCTATTAACAATCTTTAAACAATGTCATATATATCCTTATTAATCCTTACCATAACTTATCCTTATTATAGTGGGCTTGGGTGATTTAGACATTTATGTCTTTGTATTCCACATGATAAACAAGAACGTCACGTTGTTCTACCGTTTATAACTTCCAAAGCATCAATAATATTGCCTAATAATTTGAACATGTTATGGCCATGTGCATCATGTATCATGAGATGCAAATATACTTGTGATCTGTATTCCAAGTATTACCATACAAGCTACCCAAAGTGTTGGCATATGAGGATTGATTAGTGGCCTTTAGTCATTGCAATTTCCCTAAAAATCTTTCCTTTCATATTAAAGACAATCTTTTCAACAATCTCGTCCATTCACTTTGACATCAATGACAACTTCGTCTTTGCACCTTTGACATCAATGACAACATTCTAACATTAAAGCAAGAAATCACATTACAAGTAGATGATTAGAGTGTTGTTTCACCCAAGCACAAAGAGAAACAAAACTTGAAGAATCTCTCATAATGAACAAAGTGTTGTTGAAACTAGTTAAGAAAGAGCATGAGCCAATATAGAGAAATAACTAGTTTAGATCTATATGTAAATCCAAAGGTAAATGTTGCAAAGTCATTATTAATAACAAAAGTACATGTAGCTTGGTGTCTAATGAGATGGTAGAAAAGCTTACATTGAAGAAGGTTGAGCACCCAAACCTATACAAGGTTTTATGGCTACATAAATAACATTGAATCTTCATAAGTGAGCAATGTTCAATAATTTTTTCAAATTGTTCATATAAAGATGAGATTTTGTGTAATGTTATGCCTATAGATGATTGTCACATTTTGTTGGGAAGGCTTTGATAATTTGATAAAAAGGTTGTGGATGACGATAGAGTAAATACCTACTCTATTGTGAAAAATGGAAATAAGTATGCATTAATTCCATTGAAGAACAAAGAGAAGTGGACAATAGTCCTAATGTGTGTTATCTCAAGAAAACAATTTTTAAGAGAGATGAAGAAAGAGAAAGTTTGTTTTGTTTTTATTCCTAAACTTGGAAGATTAGGATAGTGGGTGAAATGGAAGAAATTTCACATAAATTTATGGATTCATTGAAGGGGAATGCAAAAATATTTTCAAAAAAATTGTTGGATGTGTTGCCACCGATGAGAAGGATTAGCCACCATGTAGATTTAATTTGATAAGGGAGAGTTTGAGCCCATGTGCAATACCAATTTGTTGGCCCCATGGTCATCATTGCACCAAAAGGTCGACCTGTTGATGCCCAATACAACCGCTAGAGTTAATAGATCCATGGAAGGCGATTAGTCCATGTCATGAATCTCGAGGAGAGTGTTGACCATTAGCCAACAATCTCCCCCTCAACGCAAGCCAAGGGGATTTGAACCCAACACCTTTGGCTCTGATACCAATTGTTGGCCCCATGGTTGTCGTTGCACCAAAAGGTCAACCTGTTAATGCCCGATACAACCGCCAGAGTAAACAGATCCACAAGAGGCGGGTAGTCCATGTCACAAATCCCGAAGGGAGTGCTGACCATTTTCCAACAAATTTTACTAGCATCCTTAAGAAGGATGGAGAATACTATGTGTGGATAGATTCGTGAGCTAATAACAAGATAACAATAAAATACAAATTTATGTTATCATGAACAAATAATTTAATAGGTTACTTAAATGGAGCTAAATACTTTACAAAGATTGATTTGAAGAGTGAATATCATCAAATTCGTTCTTAAGAATGTGATGAGTGGAAAACCACAATCATGACAAAGGATAGGTTGTACAATGGGCTTGTTTTTGATATTAGGGAAAAAGCAGATTTTGAAGGGATCTGCAACCCTTTACAACCAGAAAAGCCAGACAAAAAAGGACAGCCTGCAGCCACCAAAAAGCCGGCTCCCAAGCCAAGAACATCATGTTTTACATTTAGAGTTAATCTTGTGGGAACGAAGCGTCATTTCTAGAGAAGGCCTAGATGCTTTTGATTTTTTACTCGTGACTGTAATCCAACCTTCTTCCACTTGTGCTGCCTTTTCCTTGCCAAGCCAGCACATCACTATCCTGGGTTTGATCATTTGCAGCCCTGGGCGAAACATCCTTGAACAGGCGTGCAGACTGGTTCTTATCCGAAGAGCAGGCCGAAAGAGAAATCGAAGCCCCTCCACCAGAAAAGGCAGACGGAGACTTAGACCGAGGCTCAACGTGAGAGGAAGAATCAACCCCTCCCGAAGGACAAGCCGAAGGAGCGGCTCCTAATTTCTGTGATTCAGAAGCAACCGCCTCTGAGAAACTCTTTTTTTCTTCAGATTTCTTCTCAACAGTATAATGATGTTGAGCAGCTCCAATCCACCAGTTTGCCTTTTTTATTTTTTTCTCAAAACCACAATGAGCAGCAGCATGTCCAGTCTTAAAGCATCTTCTACAACGGAAAGGTAATCCCTCATAGTCCAGAGATTGAACCCAATTCCCCTTGGAGGATTCTAACGAAACCTCAGCAGGCAATCCATTTGACACATCAATTTCCACAAGTATTCGGGCAAAGGTGGAATGAAAGATATCAGAAGATGCATTGTCAACATACAAAAAATCCCCAAGAGCTTCCCCAACCGACTCGAGAAGAGAATCATTCCAGAGGTGGAGGGGAAGATTAGGCAAGCGAACCCAGATCGGGCTTGTTATGTCATTTGAACTAATAAATAAATCAAGCACATTCATGAGGTTAATGAACAAAGTGTTAAAGCTATTTCTTGGTAATTTTTGATAATTTATCGATGATTTCTTGATATATAGTAAAAGTCGAGAGGAATATTTGATACATCTTAGGTTAGTTTTATGAAGATTGAAAGATGAGAAGTTGTTAGCGATCTTTAAAAGAATTATGAAAAGAGTTGGTGTACTTAGGTTTTGTAATTTTCCAAGATGATTACAAATGGATCTTGAAAGAGTAAGACTTGTTGTGAAGTGGTCATTGCCAAAGAGCATGTTTCTATGGTTTGATAAGTTTTTATAACAAATTTATCAAAAACATTAGTGGCATTTGCACCCATCATGGAGACAATGAATGGTGGTAGGAATGAATTTGATTTGACAATTGCAACAAACAAAATCTTACAAAGCCGCTTTTAACTTTTGAAGTAGAAAGTGATAAAGCAATTGGTTCTATCATTGTTGGATTTTAATAAAATATTTCAAGCATACTATGTGCAAGTGGGATAGAGATAAGTTTTCAAAAAATAGATGAACCCATTGCATACTTCAATGAGAAGTAAAATGAAACAAAGAAGAAATATTTGGTCTATGACCAAGAGTTTTATGTAATTGTTCAAGCACTTAAGAAGTGGGGACAATTATTTTATACAAGTAAATTTGTCCTATTCATAGAACATCAAGCAATTTAGTTTATTAACAATTGTTAAGTTAAGCCAAAAACACATGAAGTGGATTGAATCTCTTCAAAATTATTTATTTTAAAATACATGAGTAGTAGATCGAATAGGGTAGTTGTTTAATCAAGTAGAATATGCATTTTGTTGAACAAGATTAGAGTGAAGGTTGTTGGATATGACTCCTTGAGTTGTACAAGGATGGTATGCATAAGGCAGCTTTGGCAACTTGTAACAACCCAACTATGGCTCAATGGTTAATTATTTAATGTGGGGAAATGTTGTCCAAAGGGTAATGTTTGTGCATCCCTCATTGTTCAATCAAGGAGGACTTAGTGAGATAGAAGCATAGTGGAAGTATAGCTAGATATTTTGGGGTGGACATATTTTTTAGGTAGTTATGTATGAGTTATTATTAGCCAAGGAGAGTCCAAATGTGACGAATGTCATGCAAAGTTGTTGAGTTTACCAACACAACATGGCGAAGAGGTAAAACATAAGTGTTTATCATTCATTACCCATATTGGAGAGACCATGCAAAGATGTGAGTATGGACTTTGTGCTTAGGTTGTCAAGAACTTAATGAGGTAATGACTCTATTTTTGTTGTTGCACATAAGTTTTTTAAGATGGCACACTTTATACTTTGTAAAAGGTCAATGGATGCCACTAATGTTACTACATTATTCTTTAGAGTAGTAAGATTGCATACATTACCAAAGAGCATTGTTTCTAACAAGGATAATTTGTGGGAAAAGTTGGAAACTAATTGAGTTTTAATTCAACTTATCATACACAAATAAATGGACAATCATTTGAAGCCTCATAAATTTGTTACGATGTTTAGTGTATAGTGCAAATTCCTTTTCTAATTGTGTAAAAATGCAACCCTAGAGGAGTAGATGAGAAGTACAATTGATTTAGGAAGATAAATTGTTACAATAAAGGATTTTGTTCGAGCACGTGCATAAATTACATAAATAAGAGAAGGGAAATTTGAAAAACATAAATATGTTGATCTCGAGAGGAGAGAGTAAGAATTTCTAATAAGAGAGTTGGTTTCAGCTAATTTGTATAAGGAACTAAATGGAAAAAGATTGGACATGTCTTGAAAATAATTGTAGGAAATACTTGAGAAATAGAGTTCCCAAAAGGAGTGGATATTTTCTCAATTTTCAATGTGGCAAATTGTGCCCAACTATGAGGGACCAAGAATTGGAAAGGAAAACGTAACTTGAAAGTATTCAATGGAAGAAGGGGTAAAACAATTGCCTAAAAGACAAGATGAGGTAGAAGCAATAATAGACTCATGGGTGATTAAGAAGATAAAGAGGAAAATAATACAATTACTTGATAAAATGAAAGAAAAAAAAGCAAAAAAATGTGGATGAATGCACCCAAAGTTGCTAAACATAGAATCTTAGTTCTAGATTTCACAAAATGTTCATGAGCTAGAACTCATAGTACAATTTACTTACATGACATGACTAATATTGAAGTATCTGAGTCATGAACAATCTTGCAACACACAAAAACAAAATAGAGGTAAGCTAAGTTTTTTTTTTTCCGATTTTGTATCAATTGAGGATGAGTGGCATAGTTAGATAAACCATGAGTCAAAAGAATGTTTGAGTTGGCTTTGATAGTAAAAGAGAACATGCTTGCATCTTCAATAACAAAAGAGAACACACTTATATCTTCAATAAAATTAGTCTATCACTTACAATAACATCAACCTATGTTTGACCTTATTAAGGTCAACGTAAGTCACTTCAAAAATATCAAACATATGTGACTTCAACATCATGAATTCACTTCAGCAACAACTATAACTTTAATCACAAATGGGATGACCTTTGGTAATAAGATGTGACTGATAGTTGGAAAAGATGATTTTGGTGATATGGGTCCCAATGGACAATTGGCATTGTCTTTTGTTGAGATCAACTTCTTTCAAACCTTGAGCCAAAAGGACTACATAGCTTTCTTGGTCGGTATTATTCTCCTGCTACATTTTTACCAAACACTCGGTAGTCATTAAGGTTTCATCATGATTTACATTTGAAATCAAGCAAAACATATCTTGTACGGAAACAACCCAACAAAAACTCAACACCATTATTACAAGTGGCCATTTTGTGTGCCATGATTGAATCTTTCTTCAAAATCAATCATGTGGCATTTAGGGCAAATGAATTAACTCCAAAATCCTTACCAACATGAGGATATGGTAATTGAAGTGCAAACAAATCATTCTTGGTCAAAAAACATGCCCTAAATCGTCAATAGAGGGGAATATTTAGGCAGAAAGGGGAATATTCAATCATGGGTGGTGAGAATGCAGACCCAACCATGGGAAAAAAAATAAATCTTGTGATTAACTTGAAAGAAGGATAACTAGATTTCCATCCACCCTAAAAAGCTTAGAATAGTCCTATGCCATTTATTTTCTTGTGCAATGGTTAGGGTATTTCTCACCCTGATTTTAGACTTTCAAGATAACTTTCTAGATTATGTAAGTGACTTTTGTTGTGTTTGTTTGACATGTGAATATTGTTTACGAATTGTTCAAGTCACTAAGTTATGTCTTTTGCTAGAGCCCCCCACCTAGATTACACTATCAATCTGCAATAATTTCCCATTAAAATTCACTAATTGTATCAATTTTGATTTTACCATTTTAAATTAAACCGTTTCAAAATTCAACTACCATTCAAACCACTAACTCCTTAATTTATAATTCTCTTTTAAACACAATGTTTCAGAACAGTTAAATTTCTCGTATAAATGATCATACAAAAATTACACTATCAATCTGCAGTAATTTCCCATTAAAGTTCACATCGTATTAATTTTAATTTATCATTTTAAATTAAATCGTTTCAAAATTCAGCTACCATTCAAACCACTATTTCCTTGGTTTATAATTCTTTTTTAAACACAACATCTCATAACATTTAAATTTATCATGTAAAAGATCATACAAAAATTAAGGTTAGTGTCAGCATGCAACCACAACCATTCAAATTAACTCCAACTTAATCCAAACAACAAGCAACCATAATATAATCAGACATCTCTATGAAACATATATCTTAAAAATAATCGGCCAATCAAAATATCTATCCAACTATCAATATATGTCTTACATTGTCAGGTATCAAATAAGGCTCAATGAATACAACAGATTCGAAAGATGAATGGGCCTTGCATCAACTATTCCTAAGCACTAAGGAAACATAAACAGGGAGAAAGACAAACATGAGCAAAATATGAAAATCCCCTCACAACTTATATGCATAATAATGCGCATGGGATGGTGCCAGTTCTTGGCTGCTCTGCACTTTGTGTATTTTTCTTGTTTTTCTTTCTGTTTTTTCTCCTTGTTTAAGCTTTTCAGTTTCTTCAATATGTAATATCTTTATTTATTAATGATATTATAAATTTTTCCCGGGGGAAAAAATAAATAAATAAATAATGTGCATGGGAATTTAGAATTCTCCATTAAGCAATAGCATTTGTAAGATAAATAAAACAATTGATTACATTATTTAATATTTTTACAGGCTAACAAAGAACTACCATCTTCATTGAAAAGCCTCTCGTGAGTTGAAGATTTCATCCTTCCCAACTGCGCGTGTAATATCTTCTCCCTAAAAGCCATGAAAAATTTGGACTGTTGAGTTCTTCCCAACAAGCCGGGCAAAAGCTTCTAGTTAAGTTATAATCCAATGATTAATAGCACTCTTCTTGAGGTTTGATATAACATGATTTAATATTGCTGAATAAAAAACGTTTACCTCATCAAAAACATTACTTTTTAAATGTACCATAACCACAGAGCAAGATTTCCCTCGAGGTTATATGATTGTTTTTGCCAGGTTTTATATTATTGTTGCATTTATAAAAGATGCTTTCTTTTCATTATATAAATAGTATTTAACCTAAACCCCAAATGATTGTCTTGCCTAGAGCTACGAGTTAGATTATTGTAATCTTCAAATGAATTGCCTCAATTGATCTCGTTATACCTGTGGAAAGTATATAATTGAAATACAAATTGTTACCATCGTATACAATCAACCCATGTAACAATCAAAAGATATAGCTGTTCCTGAAAAAAAGAGGTGGTTCGCTGACTAACGTGACTACACAGAAGAACGGCTCCATCACTTACCTCGGCTTGACACCCCCACATTTGCCTAATAGGCCAATGGAGCTCCAAAATCACACTTTGGACCTCGCATAGACAATACATTTCACATATCATACCAGCACCATTATTTTCACAGCAATTTGATAAACCATCATTTTTGTCAGATGTCGAGGTCCAGCTAACATTTCAAGCAGTTGGAGAAAGGAAACAAAAAATCATAAGAACCAAAAGAATGGAAACAAAGAATCTTAAGAAGAAATTGCCATCCCAATAACTGATTCACTAAGATTGATCACAAAACTGGAGCATCCCTAATAAAGATGCTCCATAACCAAGTGATTCACCAGGCATCAACCTGGCTGTGTTCGTTTATCATGCCCATACAGTGTACACACACTTTGTTGCGCAGTCAAACAGACAGAAGTATACTCCAGTTGTAGACACAAGTGGCACCACTGACTAGTCATTGTTCATTCCTCACCGGCACCCAAGCATGCTGAGGATGGATTCCCAAAGTAATCATCATCCTCAAAATTTATTGTTAGTCATGTTGGTTACTTGTGACCTTGGTGCCTCACAATACCATGTATTTACACTTGTTTGGGTTGCGTTGTTATCTATATTTATGATCTCTTTAACCGTTCATGATTCTTTCGTCAGATTTTAACTGTATCTATCTCTGTTCAGTGTTAAATTTTTTTGTAAGTACGAAGATATGGTATCCACACATCTTGTATTTTTACCCTCTTATTTCGACTGTGGAAAAGCCTTTTGTCCTTTCAGATGCAAACCTTGGATGCCACAATGACATCAAAAAGGAAACTAGACAACCCATGCAAACAAAGAAAAATGATTCTTGAGATCCCTGTGGCAGCTAACAGAATCAAAACTTCCCTATTTACAAATTCTTCACAATTACATACTTTTCTCAGCTATTGAGGTTGTAAGAGGTATTGTCCCTCCTTTCTCGGTTCTGAGCTACTGAGCTTGTACAAAATATAGCCCCCAAGATCCTAAACATCAAATCAAAAAAATCCTTGTGCAAGAACTAAGTCTATCCAAAAGATATAAACCAAACCTCAAATAGGGTGAATAAGAGACATCATAGTGAATCTACAATCTGGAAAATGTGATTCAGGTATGTCCAAATTCCAATGTTCCTGCCATTTACTTCTTTATTTTCCACCAAGAAACTGACTCTCTAAAAAGACTAATCATTTACTTTGTATCCACTAAGGACATTTCAGAGATTAACACTGAAAAAAAATTGGGCTGTTGCTCTTAAAATGAGTGCTTCTCAATCACTACTTTTATAGCAGTGAGTTAATGGTCTTAGAATCAGGAATGTAGGTCCATATACAGGTGGGTGTAAATGTAGCTATTTCTAGAACATACCAAATCTCACCGAAGCGCACACTCTGGTGACTCTCACATGTAGGATTTGCTCTCCCATAACAACGAGTAGAGCTCGATAACCACTGCTAAAGCATTGCTTGAGCCTTCAACAAGGCTGAAAGGAAAGAAAAAATGGACTCACAAATTAAAAATGGGCAATACACCCAAGCCCATTAAAAGGGATATAGCAAAACAGTAAACACACATTTAGTTCAAAGCAGAACAAAACAGTAACTGATAAAATCTAATCACTAATTAGACAAAAAGTTTATCATAAAATATTAAAAGGTCTAATCAAATTGCTAAAATCCCTAATGGTCAAAACTGATCTCAGAAAGCCAAAAGAAAAATAACAGTGCATAATATCTTATATCACACCATTGCCATATATAACAGAGCCTGGAATTTGTAATGAAAAAAACAACTTCAAATCCTATGTGCATAACAAACTTATGAAATAATAAAAAAATAAACCAAGAGGAATGCATCCTTCTATATTCTTGCCTCTTACCTCCCATGTTCCTGAAAGTGTATCAACATGGCAAGCCACTGGAAATTGTTAGCACTACCTGTAGAATAAATGATGAATTCACATTTCAATCATAGAAGTTAAAACATTAAACCCAGGGACTGAGCCCCGTTGAGCATAGTCTCCTCTCTAGTGACTTTCCTCCTCTTGATGAAAATAAGGGATAGGCAATGAATTATATTTTTTCCATCTGCTTTTGGCACCAAGGTAGAATAACAATAGGAAATTGACATTGCAGGTTATCATGTAATTCATGCCATAGTAAGAAATAAGCTCAATAAATGCCCAGAAATCATAAGCTGATGCTAGCATCCCAATGAAAGCTATAAATCTTCAACTTTGGCAGGATGGCATTTTATAAGATTGCCTGGTAGACATCATCTGATAAAATGTATTAATGTCAGATATCCTCTTTCTATGCTCTTCTCTCTATATCATCCTCTGAATACAAACTGGACTGGGCATGATCTTGAGGCCCATTTCCCTCTGTCAAAAAATGAGGAATTTTAGCATCGTCCTTCCTATTCTTAAATTTGATCTTCACTGGCCCAACCTTATTCTGGCCATCAACAGCTTTCACATCATATTCAGGTCTCACTGGCTGCTGGGGTATGAAGAAATCTGCTGATTCACCTTTTCCCTGGTCCTTTTTTCTTTTATTCTTTTTTGAATTTTGTGTGCCTTCAAAGGCCATTGGTTCTTCAAAATTCCTTTCTAAATCAAGACTTGAATCACCTATTTGACTCTTTTTCCTTCTTTTTTGTTCATTCATAAATCTACTTTGATCAGACCATTTTGTGTCATCCATTAACCCACCAGCATCTAATAGCTGTCTTCTGTTCCCTACAAAATTTGACTGCTCCTTTAGATAGTCGTGTTTATCCCTATGGTCTTCAGCAAAGTTCTGTTCATTAGAAAGTCTGAATGGATCTTCAAAAGACTGTCTTACCTCCTTACGTTTTTTCTTAGATCTTTCCATACCTTTCGGGATAAGATGTTGCTCCCCATGAAAATTTCCTGGACCTTCAAGATCTAGCTCTCTATTTGTATAATTCATTTGCCGCTCAAATGCAAAGGGCTGATGATAATTTGGAGTCTTCCAATCTCCTACATCGGCATAGTGTCCTACTGGGCTTCTCTGATACTCCCTACTTTGTTTATCTGGATGTCTCCAGCGTTGTTCTGGATATGGAACTTCTTCATTTAGCATGCTCCCATCCTGCATGTATCTTCTATTATCTGCCAAATCTTTCATGAATCTCTTTCCACCTACAAGATTGTCATCTTCATCAAAATTCCGGGCATCATGCCCAAACCATCCAGGCACTTGTGTACCAATATTATTATGTATAGGTTGATCCTTAACTTTCTTCATCTTTTTGTCATATCCTGACACACTTTTCCCTGTCCCCGCATTACTGTAGTAATCAAAAGGCTGTTGCCCTATTGCAGACTCTGATTCAAAATCGTTCTTTCTTTTCCTATCTTTGCTCTTAGATAGACCAAAAGAAGTCTCTCCATAACTATCACCATCCCATCCAGACATAGCTTGAGAGTGAAGTGATGGTCTAATTTGTGCTTCATAGCCTTGCGTGTCCTGGAAAGGAATAATTTCATGCTTAATCTGGGCCTGTTCATGCCTTACTGGAGCCTTTGCAACTATTTTAAGAACACCCTTTGGTGTTCGCTTTTCTAATTTTAGAGTATCCTTGGACTCCAGCTTTACAGTGTTGCTTTCAGGTGGAAATGTACTCTTACTGGGTGCCTTCACTTTCAGAACTCCTTTGCCATCTGCTTTTGTGGTGGTTACAATATTTCCTTGATTAGGAGGGTAGACGGTATCAGTTAATCCTTGAGATTGAGAAGGTTTAGCCTTTTTGTTTGATTGTGTAGGCGGTCTTGCAGATTTTCCCTTTCTTGAGGCTTCACCTTGCTTTGTATATGCAATAAGGGCCTGAGGATCTGCTTGTGAAATTTTCTTTTGACTTTTCAAAGAGTTCCATATTCGAATCCTATCTTCCACCCCTGCACCTGCAGAACAATTTTTCCAAACCTTGCACATTTCCAGGCAAGTGCTTACCATATTATTGTGATATTTCCTCAATGAATGGTAATGTTCTTTCCTCTGCAAATACAGCAATCCTTCTCTGTACTGAGCCACTTTCGGGGAACATAACCCACCTTTCAATCTATTGAACAGTTCAGCCATGGAACTATTAAAATGTAATACTTCTCCTCCAAGCAGTTGCTTTAATGTTAGATTGAATGATTGCTGATCCATATCAGGAAGATAGGCTGTGAGACTGTACCTCTCCTCCTCCGTCAAAACATTATTCCATGAATCCAAAGATAATATCTGCTTTAGGTCTGGCAAGTCAAAGAGTTCATAGGGTACTGAACATGTCTGGTCACCAACCATACATAACTCAGCTCCTACTTCTGCAACATCCGATTCATCTGTAGTATCTGAGTCAGCCCCAGAATCATCTTGATATGGATGGTTTTCTTTTAAATGAAGCTCATCATCAGTGGATGAGCTGGACTGTGTTTGAGAATGGCTGCTATTCCTGGAAACCTTCACACCACTCCTAATAAGGCCCATTTGAAAGTAACAGGTTTTGTAAAAAAGACCAAAGTCGTCAAAGATTGCAAACAACCATTCAAGTAGCGCAGGTAATTTTCTTCAAAGCAACTATATTAGGATTGAAAACACATCTATGATGTTTTTGCTGCCTGCCAAAAGAAAACAATAAAATCACAAACAATGAATTTCAAATAACAATTTGCACTGAAAAAAGATTTATACATCAAAACAGAGCTCCTGACAAAAGAAAACCACAGATCACAAAATGAAAACGAGCTTAAACTAGCAATTTGCAACAAAGAATAATTTCACATCAAAGTATGGTCTGAATCAGTAAAGTTTAAAAAATCTTGTCATGTGATTCATAAAAGGAAAAAAACATATTAAACCAGCATAATTCCTTGCCCCTAAGGATGATAAATCTGCAAATACAAATCATAAGTATAAAAGTGTTGCTTTTTCTTGAATACTCATTGTCTTTATTCATTTTTTCCAAACAACATAATTAAGCCCTGTCAATGAAACTCATTGCACAACAAAACAGAAAAGAAAGAAGAAAGATAACTCCAGAAAAGAACACCCCAATAACCATCTATTAAAAACTTCAAAATAAAAACACAACCAAAATAGAGATAAAAGCATGCCATAGCAAACATTGTTACTTTCTTCAAGAACAGACCACCAACATTATAATGAATTACAAAGCAGAATATGCACAAAGGATACATTTTTACGGGTAATCAGAGATTTGTACAGACAAAAAAATCCATATAAAAAGAAACCCAATTAATAAGGCATTAAAATCCTCATGACCAAACTGGTAAATACTACAACGTAAAGACATGGCAAATTACATGTAACTTACAAGTATTTTAAGTATTGCATAAAATAAAATAAAATTATAAAAGAAATTCTAAATAAAATTTTAAGATTGGAAGGTGTAGGGAATTGAAAATATTTCTTTAATGCAGAACAAAACCATCCCCAAAATGTTCTGGCATTCAAATACTAACTGAAGAAAAACAAAAAGAAACAAACCACTAATAATTTGGAGAGAGAACACCACCCATGTGCGCTGTATTGTCAATGGAAGTCTGCAATAGCTAAAAACTTACTACAGACAACATGATCTCTTATGTAATGCTAAGAGATTTTTGCCAAATCTTTTATGTTTTTCTCCACATTGCCAATATAATTGAAAACTTGGATAAGCATCATACAGTACCTCATCCTTCATTTTCACAAACCAAGGCACAAATGGGTAAGAACTAAGATCTGACAGTCTTCACTGCAGTATGAGAACCCACTAAACAAACAACAACTATGACAGGGAATTAAGCTAAAGGGCTTTCATTAAACAAGGCGTAGGAAACAATCATCTTCCTGGAAATCTCAAAAGAGAACTACAAATTGCAGAAACTGATGTTTAGTAAGTCATAAGGAGACTTAAGTTTTATAGATCTATCCCTGCTATTTCTAATGAAGGGATATATAGAGAAACTAAAGACTGGGAGAACATCCTCAGTGTAACTGTACACAATAATGCAATAAATTACTACAAAGATACGGAGAGAGTGCACAAAAGCCATTCATTGGCAAATCTGAAAGGGTTTCCTTCACTTTCTAGTAAAATTGAAGCAAATTTGTTTCATTATTCATATAACCAATCTGCCTTTTGCGTCATTGTGAGGAACCAGAGCATCAGTGGTTAAGAACTAGCATTCAACTGTTCTAACTTCTCACTGATAGGCCACAGACGCGCAAGAACCAAAATATGAAAATACTTACTATATTGTTAAGGGTAGGAACTCAGATATTTAAATGCTCAAAGACAGAAGGCAAAAGGTCAAAAACCACTACGTAACCAAAGCAGAAAATGAAAACATTTTAAATCTCTGGTCTGCATTCCTTTTACAATAGAAATTATCCATGCGCCTAAACAAATATTTTGAAAATGCAGTGCAAAAACTTTGAGGTAAGCAGATTGAAGTGGATGAGGTCCAAGCTGAAAACCCATTAATTGACAGTTCACCTGTTTACAGCTTTCGGACACACCTTGGCAATGCCAAAAGTCTGGCTGTGACCTAGATTCTCACTACATCAGAAGAAGACAGAGCTAATAGGTGAAAGAACTAAGATCTGGAAGTCCTCACCACACTGTGAGAGACCAGGGAACATGCACTAAAATCTAAATGTCCTTGCGGCATAACAAGTTTATCAGATCATTAAAAAAAAGCACAAATTGATAATATTTGAATTCTGGATTGCATAACTTCTAGAATAAGATCTACAATAAGTAACAAATGCAAGTCTTAAAGGCAAAGAATTTGAGAGAATGAAGTAAAAGTTTGAGGTCCATCTACAGAAAATTAAACTGTTTTCAACTTTTATACACACCTCAAGCAACGCAAAATGCCATTCTGTGCCTTAATCATGGAACAGGCCACATTATTGAGGGAATTCTTCTCGTATAGCACCTGCACAAGTAAAATCCAAATTGTAAGGAAAAGCTCAAAAAAAATAATAGCAGGATAAACAATAGTTACTTCAAAGCCTCTACATTTTTATAATCAAAGTTTTGAGAACAACACTGAAGAAAAAACCAGCAAACTGAATAATCATTTCAGAAGGCACACTGTTAAGAACCAAGTTTGAACAAGAAACCCAATAAGACCATAAGTTTAAAAGAGAATAATTCTAAGGCAGCCTCAGAATTGCTAAGACCTAAGTTTCAAGGAACAGTGCCCAAATAATTCCACAATTCACAATGTAACCAATAATTACTTCAAAGGGGAATTCTTCTTATAAGTCCCTCATGCTGGCAAAATCCAAGTTCAAAAACAGTGAACAAAAACAACATAGTATGGACAAAAATTCCTACAACATTCATTCGAGGAGGGTATAGACAAAAGCTTTGGTAATTATTTGCAGTATATTCTGTTTCTCTGCAACTCAAAACCATTTTCATAGAATGCCCAAAATCACAAAGGAAGCCAAGCTTACAAATTCGGCCGTAGATCTTTCCACTTAATTACAGGACCATACAACCAAAAAACTAAAAAGAAAGCCCATTCTGTATATGACACAAAAACTAAAATAGCAGCAGAAGAGAAAAATCACATTAAAAAGAGGCTAGCCTCATGGTTGCTTCATTGCTCAACTTGGTTCAACACGTCAAAAGAACGAACCCTGTGAATTAATATATCAGAAAAGTGTCTAACAACCTGAAAACCCCCGCAAAACCACTTCACATCAACATCTTGCCACTCCAAAACTATTTTAAACATAAATTTTCCTCCGAAATTTGAAATTACACGTAAACCCTACAAATGCACTTTTGAAATAGGTCTTTACCCCAGAAATTATTCAAAAACCCTGAAAATCCCATCTTACATCAAAATTTTACCTCATAACCCCATCAATGCCCTTCTAAAATCATTTGCCACCAAAATTTTGCCTCGGAAATCAAACAAAATCACTCCCACCCAATTTCCCATAAAAAATCGCCTTGAAACCGCAACCAAAACCATCCACAGCCAATTTACATCAATACATTGCCTCGGAACTGGAATAAAAATTCTTCAAAAACAAAGATTCGACTCACAATCTGAAGGAAATCCCTCCGAAAACATTTTCTATCAAATTTGCTTCTAGGAACTTAAAGATAAAACCGTCCAAAACTAATCAGCATAAAATGCTTGCCTCTGAACCTAAATTAGAACCCCAAAAAAAGAAAAAATCAACAAAAAAAACTTCTTCAACATCTGAATATAAATCCTTCACAACCTTTTGTGTTACAAATTTGACTCGGAAGCCGAATTAAAACCCTAAAAAACAAATTATTATATCAAAAATTGTGCTTCAGCAGCCGAATCGAAACCCTCAGAAAGAATTTAAATTTTGGCACTAAAAACCCTATAAAGCGTCAAAAATTTGCCTGTAAAAAACTACGAAGAAAAAGATATTTCAGAGCCAAATCGAATCCATTAAAACCAAACCTGTATTTTGAAGACTTGCGCGACCACACAGAGCTTTCTGAGAAATCACGCCGAAAAATAAAAAATTCGCCAGAATGATTGAAACCCAGATTTAAGATACGCTTATTTTCCACACCTATAATGCATGGGTTACAAGACAAAAATAGGTATACGACTAATTTATATGGTGCGGAGAAAGAATATATATGTAATGAGTATATGTTCTCTGTGTATCTGTTCGGGGAGGAGGTTTATGTATATACACGTGTGTACAAATCTAACCGAAGAGAATAACAATGACTGAGAGTCATGTCATTTATTATATGTTAAATTTTTGTTTTGAAAAATATAAAAAGAATTTACTGGGCAGGATTAAGATGCAGAAGCTTTTTAAAGATATTTAAAGATACGACATTTTTACAGTTCATACCAGTGATTGAAATCGAAAAACTTGTATTTATTATTGTATTAATATTTTTAATTAGGGATTATATTCTATGATATATTAGGGAAATTTTTTATTAAGTTTATATAATATTGAAGGATTTTATGATCGATTATTAATGAAGAAGATTTTATAAAGATCTGAAAATATAAAATAAAGCATGATTTTAGTATCTATTATTAAGATCAAGAGGATTTTATTAAAAATGGAAAATATATAGTAATATTTTTTAATAAAATAAGTATTTATATAAAGAAAATGATTGATGGAAAATGTAATATTAAAAAAATATTATTTAATGATATAATAATTATTGTAATGTAAAGTCTTATCATTTGTTTTATTTGTTGTAAAAGGTTAATCATGGTGATTCATTGAATTCAATTTATTTGAAAGAATGAATGAATTAGATCATACTTTTTAATATCTATTTAAAAGATGTTGAGAGATACAATTTATTTTATTTTATTTTATTTTAATTGTGGATGCTTAATCTCAAGACCTTTTAGATCCTTACAACAAGGGTCTTGTGTTACACTGAGCACCACAATGGCCTTATGTTACACTGAGTGTCGACGATAATTGAGGTGTCTATATTGAGAAAATATGGTCTAGATCACTTATGTTGAACTAATTATAGAAATCAATGGCTTTATATATAGAATATTTTTGGATATAAGTAATAACAAATTCAATATACAATACTTTTGAATATAATTGATAGATGTATTTAAGATATCTATATTAGTTGATATATATATGGCTTACATATTAAAAAAAAATCTATATGAATATTAAATTTTATATCTATTTAAAATATTAATGTTATAAATGAACAATTAAATATGTATTTATGAGAGATTAAAAAGAAACATAAGAACTATTTATTTACTTAAAGTTATTTTATTTAGTTAAGAGTCTAGCTCAAAATTATTTTATTTACTACATATATTGATATAAGTTTTAGTTTTTTATAAGCAATTATTTTATTTTATTCATATTATTTACTTTATTATTAATATCTTATTCACTTTTAAATTATTTTATATTACTTTACAATTACATTATTTTATTATATATTTAAAAAAATTGGCATATATACATTATTTTATTTATTTTAAAGTTTCTTTAAAATTTTAGTGTTTTCATATTTAAAAACACATATCAATTTTAAATAGTTTTTGTTAACACTATCATGTTATTGTAAGGAAGCTAAGGTAGCAGAACAACTTCCTACACTAATCTCGAGAGAAGGATAATACAAAACTTTTATAAATCTTTAACAATTACATAAACTTAAACATAAATAAACATAAATATCATGCATACCACAACATAGTGATTTACGTGGGGAAAACCTTTTTAGAAGAAAAACCCCACTCCAAAAGTTGCCCAATATATTATTCAGAAATCACAAAGATTACAATATACTTGCAGAGCAAGCTTCTCACAAGAGTATCACCAACCAAAAATCCAATATCAGACTCTCAAAATACATCACAATACACAACCATAATACAATGCCCTCATAAAATAGGGTTACCTTTTAGGGAAAGTCAAACTAATAAAATATATGTCATCAAATCTATGACCTAATGATGAATGGTCTAGATTTACAATAATAAAAAATAAATAAAATTTTCCTTTCAAGGGCACTGCCCCCGAGCCTCCGCTAGGGCACACTACGCTTGGACCCCAGTCGAGGGGATGATCCCCTCGAACCCCTTGCAGAGGGAGACACCCTCGCAAGCCCCTATTGTCATTGGATGAACAGTACCTTATGTATCAACAATAATTTATGTAATTGCAAGGTTGAGACACATTTTTCCAACAAATCTCCCAAGTTTGTCAAACACCTTGCAAAAGCAACGTGAGGGTGAATAAACATCATCTCTTAATTGCTAGGGGTTGAAAGGCCCATAGTCTCTGAACACCATCTAAACTTCTTTGTGCTCATAGGTTTAGTTATTTAGATTCAACAACATTCAACAAAGTCACCACCTTAACCAACTTCACCTTGCCATCTTTGACCATATCTCTAACAAAATGATATTGTACATCAATGTGCTTGATCCTGGTATGAAATGTCAGGTTCTTGGCTAGACATATCACACTCTAATTGTCACAATAAATTGTCACTACATCTTATTTTATTCCAATATTTGAACACGATTCTTAAGCCAAATGGCTTCTTTACAAGAATGAGTAGTTGTCGTATACTCTGCTTGAGTAGTGGACAAAGCAACCACAACCTATCGCTTACTCATCTGACTAATTGCACAACAAATAAAGTAAAAACATAAACACTAATGGATCATCTACTGTCAATGTCACCTACCCAGTCTGAATCTACATAACCATGAATATCAAGGGAAATCTCATCTTTAGTCATATTACTATGATAACACAAGGAATAATCTGAGGTACTGCGCAAATATCTGAAGACTCTTTTAACTGCATCCCAATGAACTCTACTAGGATTAGACATATATCTGGAAAGAACTCCCACTACTTGGGAAATGTCTAGTCTTGTACAAACCATAGCATACATCAAACTTCAAACTGTACTCTAGTAAGGCACTCTACTCATGTATTCCATCTCAGATGGGGATGTTGGACAATCTGAAATAGATAACTTTGTTCCAGTTGAAACAAGAACACACAATCCAGTCTACAATCATGCATATCAAACCTTTGTAAAATTGAATTGGCATACTTACTTTGGCCAAGCCATAGCTTTCTGTTCACTCTATCTCTTCTAATTTCCATCTCAAGAATGTGTTTAGCTACACCAATATCTTTCATTTCAAATTTAGCAGTAAGTTGAGATTTCAATTCTAAAATCATACGTTTCCCTTTACCAATAAATAACATATCATCAACATATAATGCAATAAATAGGAAATGATCACCATGTTTTGTAATAAACATAATGATCTAATTTAGAATTCTCAAATCCCAAACTCAACACATATGCATCAAATTTTTGGTACCACATCCTAGGACTTTGTTTTAGGCCATACAAAGATTTCTTCAATTTGTAAACCAATTTACTTTTACCTTTCACCAAGTAGTGCTCTGGCTATGCCACATAAATATATCCTCCTCTAAGTCACCATGAAGGAAAGTAGTTTTCATATCCATTTGTTCAACCTCTAAATCATAAGCAACATCACTAGAAAGCAAAAATCTAATGGATGTCATTTTTGTAACAGGAGAAAATATCTCACCATAATCAACACCCTCAACTTGAGAGTAACCTTTTACAACCAGCCTTGCTTTTTACTTCTCAATACCTCCATATGAACCAATATTTTTCTTCAATACCCATTTGCAACCGAAAGGTTTTCTTCCTTCAGGCAATGGTAGAAGATCCCATGTACCATTCTTTTTCAAAGTTGTCATTTCTTCATCCATAGAAATCTTCCAAGATTCTATAGTATTCATACCTAATGCCTCGTTTACCAATCTAGGTTCATCCATGTTAATATTTAAATAAAAAATGCATCTCCAATCATCAAGTGAATACCTTTCATGTGGTTGTCTATGCCCTGTAGACCTACGAACAAGCTGAGTTGGAGGTTCTTCCTCCTCTTCTGAAGATTTTGAGCTGGATGAGCTCTCCTCAACTTCTTGTCTATCCATGGGCCTTGATCCAACTTTCTCAAACGTAGAGTGAAAGTGAATCACGTCTTCCTATTTACTTTGTTTTGACTACAATGTAACAAAAGACTTAATTTCTCTAAAAATAACACTTCTACTATGTATTACCTTCTGTGCAACAAGATCCCAAAGCTTGTATCCTTTCACACCATAACTATATCCGATGAAGATACATTTCATAGCCTTGTTCTCGAACTTTGTTCACTTCTCCTTTGGCACATGTGCATATGCCTGCAACCAAAAACTCTAAGATTTTTTAATGAAAGCTTGTGGCTTGACCATGCCTCTATAGGTGTCTTATCAACAATAGATGATGTAGGAGATTTATTAATCAGGTAACAAGCTAGTGGCAATAGCTTCAACCCAAAACCTTTGCTCTAAACTAGCACTACTCAACATACTCCTAGCCTTCTCCATTAGTGTCTTGTTCATTCTTTTTCCAAATCCATTATGTTGTGGAGAATATGGAGTTGTCTTTTGTCTATGAGTACTACAATCTTTACATAATTTATCAAAATCATTAGAGCAAAATTCACCACCATTATCAGTCCTTAAACATTTTTTTTTCTAGTCTACAACTCAACCATTGCTTTAATTTTTTTACATCGACTAAAATCTTCAGATTTACTCTTTAGAAAGTATACCCATTTCCTACTATAATCATCAATAAATGAAACATAATATGTGGATTTACCAATTGAAAGAACATCTACATGACCAAACACAACAAAATAAATAAGATCCAATACGCCACAAGATTTATGAGAACTCAAGTAAAACTGAAAACAATTTTTTTTCCATAAATGCAATGCTCACAGAAATCAAATTCAAGATTACGATCAAATAGACCTTTAACAAGGTTTTTATTTTTCAAGGTCCTTAGACCCTTTTTCTCCAATGTGGCTAAGTCTTTGGTACCATAACATAGTTTTCTCTACAAGTAACTTTGATTCAAAAGAAAGATCACCCTTGGGTATCCAAAATCCATGAACATCTACTGAAGGTGAAACCCTCACTTTTTCCATGGACTTTTTTTTTCATAGAAGTATTATTACACTCAATAGTGCATACATCAAGCTTATACAATGTGTCATATCTAACACCTCTAGCAATCACCATAGCACCTCTAACCATCTTGCATCCTACATCAAAAAATACTACCTACACACCTACATCTATTAGTTTGCTCATAGATAACAAATTTCATGCTAAACCAGGGCTATGCAACACCATTAATCCTGATGCAGGAGCATCCAGTGGTGTAAAGCAATCTTGCATCACCCAAAAAAAAATTGTTTTCTTTATTTTCTTTAGTTGTTTTGAGTCACATGATGGCACTTAAGGGGTATAAGACTATCAGGTGTCAAAAATAGTGAAAACCAAGCACTTACTATTTTTAGTAAGTCGGCCTAAACGGGCTCATATGGATGTGAAAATTTACCCCAAGGAGCATAACTGAAAAAAAAAATCGGTCGCGAAAGAATCACCTCAATACCTTGCACGGTTTGGGAGAAATTAAAGTTTTCATCCCGAGAAATTTCTCCAATGTAGCTTCAAATTAAAATATAAAACTTTAGAGGCTTCAAAACAGCTCAAAAAGTGGATGAACCTACCTATAATCAAGTAGCATGTTGTAGAGCTCGTCGAGAGCTTTCCAACGCTATGCAATAATAGCAAATCGGACACCTGGATCAAAAGTTATGGCCTTGCGAAGTTGGTCCTCTAAAAAGTGAATTTCATAAAAAAAAAATTCCTAGGCCAAAAATCAAATGACGGGACTTTTGGCACCAAAACAAAAAGGGGAAATTTGATCTTTCTAGAACATTCTAGGGTAGTTATTGGGGAAAATAAAAAGGGTTAAGTGGGGGTTGTACAAAGTGGCCCTAATAGTGTAGATTGTGGCTCTAAATGGTAGATTTTCTTTTCAGAGTTGATTTTGTTGTAATGAATCAAGCCCATGAGGCTGTAACATGTAAGCTTTGAATCTGTAATTTCATTTTCTGAAAATAATTGAAAGTGAGTCATTTTTTTGTTTCGCATCTTTTGTGTTGGTATTTGTTGTTGTGATTTATGTGGGTTTTGGGCAGTGTGGCCCTCATCAAATCCTTTTTATCCTACCATCAGGAAATCTAATTTTAACTTTACCATGGCCAACAATATTTAAATAAGAATCATCACCCAATTACACCTTGCCTCCATCAAAGTCTTCATATTCAAAAAACCAATCTCTATTAAAGGTCATATGGAAAGATGCACCTGATTCAATTAACCATGCATCATTACCTGCACGATTTTCCAAAGTTGCAATGAATGCATCACCATCTTCCTTCTTTTTCTTCTTCTTTTCTTCTTTGCAGTCCTTATGAACATGTCCAGGCTTACCATAGTTCCAACAAATAACTTTGGACTTTCTAGGAGACTTAGATCTCCTCTTGGACTTGGCTTTGTCATGCTTCTCATTCTTCTTGCCTTTTTCCTTAGGTCTTCCACAAACATTCAAGGCCTCCTTGGCATTGATGGATACCTTCCTCCTCATCTCTTCATAAAGTAAAGAGCTCACTACATCTTTAGTCTTCAATATAACAAAAGTACTCCAAATAGCCATAACAAGAGAATACCACGAATCAGGCAAAGAACAAAGCAAGATTTGACATTTCTCTTCCTCATCCATTTTGACACCAATTGATTCCAACTGAGCCACCAACATATTGAATGCTTCCAGGTGATCTATAATTCATGCACCCTCTTCCATTCTCAAGGAATACAATTTCTTCCTCAAGAAAATCTTGTACATTAAAGATTTGGCTTGATACATCTCACCAAGCTTCTTCCATAGTTTTTGTGCAGAGGTCTCTTCATGGATATTAATTAAAACAGAGTCTACCAAACACAATCTTATTAGAGGCTTGGCTTTACGGTCCATAACATCATATTAAGAAGCCTGAGTAGGATATCCAGGCCTTGAAACATTCTCATCAATAGCATCCCACAGATTTCAATCTATCAATGAATCCTCCATCTTTAGCTTTCACATTTTAAATTATTTCCAAAAAATTTATCCACCTCTATTTTCCTTGATGAACTTTCCATTTGAAAATTCCTGCAACAAGATCACAAAGTGTCTTTTGCACAAGCTCCCACTCAAATCTGGATTAGTTCAAAAAACCCAACAACCCACAATTGAAACCAAAGGTTATCAGGCTTTGATACCAATTATAAGGAAGTTAAGGTAGTGGAACAACTTCTTACACTAATCTTGAGAGGAGGATAATGCAAAACTTCTATATATCTTCAATAGTTACAAAAATTTAAACAAAAATAAACATAATCATGCATACCACAACATAGTGATTTATGGGGGGAAAACCCACACTCCAAAAGTTTCCTAATGTATTATTCAAAAATCGTAAAGATTACAATATACTAACAAAGAAATCTTTTCACAGGAGTATTGCCAACCAAAGATCTAGAGGCAACATGACTGCTATTAGACTCTTGAAATACACCACAATACATAGTTGTAATATAATACCCTCATAAAATAGGGTTACCTTCTAGGAAAAGTCAAGCTAATAAAATATTGGTCGTCAAATCTATGACTTGATGATGAACGGTCCAGATTTATAATAATAAAATATAAATAAAAAATTTATTTCGGGGGTGCTACTCCCAAGCCCTCATTCGAGCACACTACCCCTAGACCCCAGCCATGGGGATGATCCCCTCAAACCCCTCACATGGAGAGACCCCTCACACCCTCCATTGTCGTCAAATGAACAATACCTTATGTATCAACAATAACTTATGTAATTGCAAGGTTGAGACACATTTTTCCAACAAATCTCCCATTTGTCGAACACCTTGCAAAAGAAATGTGAGGGTGAATAAACATCATCTCTTAATTGCTAGGGATTGAAAGGACCATAGTCTTTGAATGCCATCTAAACTTATATGTGCCCATAGGTTAGTTAAAGAATTAGCAACATTCATCAAAGTCTCTACATTAACCAACTTCACCCTACCATCTTCAACCATATCTCTAACAAAATGATATTGTATATCAATGTGCTTGGTCTTGGCATGAAATGTCAGGTTCTTGGCTAGACATATCACACTCTAACTGTCACAATAAATTGTCACTACACCTTGTTTTATTCTAATATCTAAACACAATCTCTTAAGCCAAATGGCTTCTTTACAAGCATGAGTAGTTGTCATATACTCTACTTCAGTAACTTGGACAAAGCAACCACAACCCATCGCTTACTCATCCAACTAATTGCACCACCAAATAAAGTAAAAACATAAACACTGGTGGATCATCTACTATTAACATCACTTGCCCAATTTGAATCCACATAACCATGAATATTAAGGGAAATCTCACCTTCAGTCATATTACTATGATAACACAAGGAATAATCTGAGCTACCACATAAATATTTGAAGACTCTTTTAACTACATCCCAATGAACTCAACCAGGATTATATATATCTGGAAATAACTCCCATTGCTTGGGCAATGCCTAGTCTTGTATAGACCATAGCATACATCAAACTTCCAACTTCACTCTAGTAAGGCACTCTAGAACTCATGTCTTCCATCTCAGATGGGGATGTTGGACAATCTAAAATAGATAACTTTGTTCCAGTTGAAATAGGAACACACAATGCTCTACAATCTTGCATATCAAACCGAGCTGTAAAATTGAATTGACATATTTACTTTGGCCAAGCCATAGCTTTTTGTTCACTCCATCTCTTCTAATTTCCATCTCAAGAATGTGTTTAGCTACACCAAGATCTTTCATTTCAAATTTAGCAGTAAGTTGAGATTTTAGTTCTAAAATCATACCTTTCCCTTTACCAATAAATAACATATCATCAACATATAATGCAATAAACAAGAAATGATCACCATCAGTTTTGCAATAAACACAATGATCTAATTTAGAATTCTCAAATCCCAAACTCAACACATATGTATCACATTTTTGGTACCACATAGTAGGACTCTATTTTAGGCCATACAAATATTTCTTCAATTTGCAAACCAATTTACTTTTACCTTTCACCACATAGTGCTTTGGCCGTGTCATATAAATATCCTCCTCCAAGTCACCATTAAGGAAAGCAGTTTTCACATCCATTTGCTCAACCTCTAAATCATAAGCAACATCAATGGAAAGCAAAAATCCTAATGGATGTCATTTTTGCAACAGGAGAAAATATCTCACCATAACCAACACCCTCAACTTGAGAGTAACCTTTTGCAACCAACCTTGCTTTGTACTTCTCAATACCTCCATCTGAACCAATCTTTTTCTTGAATACCCATTTGCAACCGAAAGGTTTTCTTCCTTTAGGAAATCATACAAGATCACATGTATCATTCTTTTTCAAAGTTGTCATTTCTTCATCCATAGAAATCTTCTAGGATTCTAAATCATTCATACCTAATGCCTCTTTTACTGATCTAGGTTCATCCATATTAGTATTCAAAGAAAAAAATGCATCTCCAATCATTAGGTGAATACTTTTTATGTGGTTTTCTATGCCTTTTAGACCTACAAACAAGCTGAGTTGTAGGTTCTTCCTTCTCTTCTGAAGATTCTGAGCTAGATGAGCTCTCCTCAACTTCTTGCCTATCCATCGACCTTGATTAAACTTTCTCAAGTGTAGAGGGAAATTGAATCACATCTTCCCGTTTCCTTTGTTTTGGCTACAATGTAATAGAAGAAGGCTTAGTTTCTCTAAAAATAACACTTCTACTATGTATTACCTTATGTGTAATAGGATCCCAAAGCTTGTATCCTTTCACACCATAATTGTATCCGATGAAGATACATTTCACAACCTTAATGTTCTCGAACTCTATTCGCTTCTCCTTTGGCACATGTGCATAAACCTCGCAACCAAAAACTCTAATATGTCTTGATGAAGGCTTGTGGACCGACCATGACTCTATAGGTGTCTTATCAACAAGAGCTAATGTAGGAGATCTGTTAATCGAGCAACGAAATAGTGGCAACAACTTCATCTCAAAACCTTTGTTCTAGACCAACACCACTCAACATACTCCTAGCCTTCTCCATCAGTGTCTTGTTCATTCTTTTTGCAACTGCATTCTGATATGGAAAATATGGAGTTGTCTTTTTTCCATGAATACCACAATATTTACATAACCTATCAAAATCATTAGAGAAAAATCCACTGCCATTATCCATCCTTAATTATTTTATTTTCTTTCCAATCTACAACTCAACCATTGCTTTAAATTCTTTAAATTGATTCAAAACTTCAGATTTACTCTTTAGAAAGTATACCATGTCCTCCTACTATAATCTTCAATAAATGAAACATAATATTTGGATTTACCAATTGAAGGAACATCTACAGGAACAAACACATTAGAATGAATAAGATCTAATACACCACAAGACTTATAAGAACTCGAGTAAAACAAAACATGATTTTGTTTTCCATAAATGTAATGCTCACAAAAATCAAATTCAAGATTACAATCAGATAGACCTTCAACAAGGTTTTTATTTTTCAAGGTCCTTAAACCCTTTTTATCCAATGTGGCCAAGTCTTTACTGTCATAACATAGTTTTCTCTACAAGTAACTTTGATTCAAAAGAAAGAGCACCCTTGGGTACCCAAAAGCCATGAACATCTATTGAAGGTGAAACCCTCACTTATTTCACAGACTTGCTTTTCACAAAAGTATTATTACACTCAATAGTGCATGCATCAAGCTTATACAATGTGCCATATCTAACACCTCTAGCAATCACCATAGCACCTCTAGCCATCTTGCATCTTGCATAAAAAAATACTACATACACACTTGCATCTATTAGTTTGCTCATAGATAACAAATTTCGTGCTAATCCAGGGAAATGCAACACAATAAAAGATAGAGAGGGAGAGGGAGAGGGAGAAATACAGGAAAGATATGGGAGAGAGATATAGAGAGGGAGAGAGATAGTGAGAGGGGGAGAGGGGAGAGGAAGACATATAGAGAGAGGGAGAGATAAAAAGAGAGAGGATGGATAGATAAAGATATATAGCAAGAGATAAAAATATATAGAGGGAGAGATGGAGAGAGATAAGAGAGAGGGAGAGATAGAGAAAGAGAGGTAGATATATTAAAGGGAGGGAGAGATAAAGAAAGGGATATAGAGGATGAGATAGAGAGAAATGAAGAGATTGAGATTGAGATAGGGGAGCAATATAGATACAAAGGAGGGAGAGAGATATATATAGAGAGGGAGAGAGATGGGGAGAGATAGAGATAGAAAGAGGGAGAGATGAAAAGATAGGGATATCTAGATATAGTAAATTGAATGAGCCTTTTAACCATTTATAAAATTTAAGCACGTTATGTAATGTGGTAGCATTTTATAAAATGATCAATATTTTAAAAATATTTTTTTTACCACTCATTTTACCTTGGAATAATTTTAAACAATAAGCCTAAAGGCTAGGAGTAATAATTTGCTTTCATTTCACATGTTTCTAATCTTCAATGGAGTTTTTCATCTTGCATGTCATCAAGTTTACACATTGTATAACAATATTTAAGAAAATTACCACCAAAATATCACACATATTCTTAACTTTTTAACCATATAATTAGTTTTATATAAATGAAATACATTAACATTTATTTTTAATTTATTTTACTAATTTTTCTATATTCCTCAAATACATATTTATTGATTTTTCTTTATAAATTCCAATTCATTTATTAAAATTTGAAAAAAATAGAGGATTGTTCTATGCTTGATTCTTTACGCATTAAAATAGTAATTATATTTTGGATTATTTTTGTGCAAGTTATGTGATGCACATGCTTACTGATGCAATTTTTAGGATGCATGCAATTTCAAAAATCACAAATAAAATCAATACAAATTACAAAAAAGATACACAAATTCCAGTACTCACTCTTAACTATATTTCTATAAACCAATTTTTAAAAATACTAAATGCAACAAAAAATAGGGGGGTGCACACTAGACACTATGTTATATTTTATTGAGAAAAATAGGAAAACTTTTGTGTGTGTGTAACATTTCATTCTCATAATATTAACTATTTTAATTTTTTTTAGTAGTTTAGAAATTAGATTCAAAGTACTACAATTCTTGTTCTTATCATATATTTAAATTTTGAGTGCATGATCTCAAATTACTCATCCAAGTTTAGGTTTATCTAATTTTAGGAAAAATGTGACTACTTTTGACCCCCCTTTTGTATCCCATTCCCATACACTTATCCTATTGTAAAACTATTTGAATGTAATACAACCATTATTACAATTAGGAAGAGATTATGATCTACACTTGTTATTTTCTATTCATTAAAATAAAAAGATTGAGAGTTGTTTTTGTCATTTTCTATTTGAAATGTAATGATATTGTTGATGCATAAGCAATAATTTTAATTTGAGTTGTTTAAGATTTGAGTGTATTCTAGGGTTGATAGTGCTATTATTCAAATAATAAGTGTTTATGGAAGGTTAAGAATCATATTTGTACTTGTAGCATAAAAAATTGTCACCCTTGATAATTTCATACTAGTTTTTACTCCCCCTAAATTATTGAGACTAATTGACCCCTTACTTTCCTAAATTATGCATTAAATTGAAGCCCTTTTTTTTTGACAAATTACAAGTAGATAAAAAATGTATTCATCTAATGCTTTTCCCTCGACACCTTAATTTCTAGAAAATAGGGCAAGGATAGTGACACTCTATGGTGTCAACGTCTCTCTATTATGTTTCCCTCCAAATTTGAACATGTCGGTGTCAACATTTTAATATTTAAAATTCAAGTTGCAAGTATCGGTTATCGGGATCTAATTTTTGAGAAATTAGAGAAATACCTATAAATACATAGTCTTTTCACCATTTTAAAACTAGAGATAGAAACAAGTGAGCATTACGAGCAAGTCAAGAGCAGCATTTCAGAGCTTTATTGCAGCAATTCAAGATCCAAGCATCATGTAAAATCCTATGTGAGTTTATACATATTTATGTTATCACTGTTTGTGAAGGCTAACCCTTTTGTAGGTCTCCAAGCCATTCAAGCATTCAAGCAAGAAAGATCCAAGACCTTGAGGTGATGTGCATGACTGTAGTCCTTCAAGAAAATCATTGAAGGGTGGTGAGTTGAAGCACTTTTTGGATTCATTGTTCCTTCCTATCCTTTATCATTTTATCATTGACATTGCCATTGTGAAAGTGGAAACACTAACACGAGGTTTGACTAAGGCAAACCCCTAAATGGCATAGCCTTTCCTTTCTCTTTGAATGTGTAGGTTTCAGGATTAGAGAGGATTGAAGGAAATTTGAAGATCATTTGTCCATTGTTGCATTTAAAACCCTACACCTTGTCAACTCATGAAAACTCACCTACAAAATTATCCGACAATGATCTGACAAATTTATAGGCAGGAATTAGGAGCTCAGATCTGACATTAGAGGACTGCAAAAATAGATCTAGGACACCCCAACAAGGACAAAGACGCCCTTGAGCACCTATTTCCTCTTATTCTGACTGATACCAAATTTTCAAGATAGTTATGTACAACACTTTTCCCTTCCCAAATCTGCCTATAAATCTCTATTACAATTTGTCAATTGTTGGAATCTTGCAATTTTCATATTAGGGCACATAGTCTAATTAGGCTAATTCAAGGAAAACCTTATTGATTTGCATCCTAATTTACCCTTGAAAAAGGAGGAAATTAATCCTAGATTTATGCATTAAACTTAGGGTTCCCTTTTTTCTTTGTTACATTTTAGTGAACTTGACATTTTGAAATCATGAACCTTATGAAATCTGGAGTAATTCAACCCCAGATCTAGGTTTAGCATTCATTGTTTTGCATTGTTTGTTTAGGGTTTCATTTTTGCATCATTGAGAGATAAAAATTCAAAAATATTGCATCTCATATTGCATCATAGGTTGTAATATGATTACTTTTAGTCATTTAGGTCAGATCTACATTCAAAATTGCATTCACAATTGTCACTTTTTGTTTAAACATTGTTACACATTTGTATTTGAATTACATTGTCTTAAATTGAGAAAATTTTGGAGAAATATTGACTTTCATACTATTTGCACACAAACAAATAAGCAATCTAATAAATATTCAAACTTTCAGTTTTCACCTACCCTACCCAGGACAAAGATGCCCTTGGGCACCATTGTCCTCCTATTGGTAGTTCAACAAAATTTTGCATAATTCTTTGTCTCTGTGTGTTCAATCTATTTCTACTTGCAAATCTTTGATTTGGAATTCTTAACTGCATGTGTTTAGGTATCTTTTATATAGTTCAAAAAAGAGAAAAAAGTGCAATATTTAGTTTAAAAATTGCACCAAAATCATCATTTTCAGATTTTGGCATCTCGAAATCAATCAATTATTGCATTTTAGATCTGAAAATTACATTCAAAATTTTCAAAACATTTTCAACATTATTATACACTTGCATTTTGAATTACTTTGGCATAAATTGGGAAAATTCTAGAAAATAATTATGTAGTGTACGAAAAAGTATCCCTTTTTCACACTTAATTTAGGAATTATTAATATTAAAATGAACCTAATGTTGCCTTGATCTAGTGTTGTAATGTGTTTTATGTATTCACATTAGGTTTAGGGCCCTTTTTAACTAAATAAACCTAATTTTTCCTTAATTTATTGTTGTAAAGTGTATTTACTTACACCTTTACACTAAGTTTTGGGCCATCTTGCATTAATGACCTCTAAATCATCATTAATAGGCCCTTAAGACCCTTTATTATGCATCCCAAGGCTTAATTCAAGTAAAATCCTTGTTGAAGTTGATAATCCAACCTCACAGATCCCAATGAACACCTACAAACAAATAACCTGTCACACAAAAGAGATCAAAAGACACAAGAATGGTGCTCTAGAAACATGACGAAAAAATGCATTAACTAGTATATTAGATTACAAAAGATCAATCCTTATAAAAGGAGATCCAAACCCTAAAGGTGAAAACTCTAGGAATAATAATAAAATAAAGAATGCCTAAGTTTAGCTTAAGTGAAATAAAGTAAAGGTGACTTAATTAATTAATCAATATGATTAAATTAATTAAGTAAACAACCTATTACTCTAACACCCCCCCTTAAGATGAACTTAGGGAGAAGCTAAAAAACTAAGGATAGATGCATGCAAGCAAAGATGGGTCCCGACAACTAGGCTTGATGAGGTACCCATGTACAAATGTAAAAGATATCTCACAATAGGAGAAAAGGAGAAAAACTCGTGGGAAAAACTCCTCTCCAAAAGAGAGAAATACATGTGAAGCTCTATGAAGCCTCCAAACAAGAATGTCCCAAAAAGAATAGGAACAAGTGAAGGACTAAAGAAGCCTCCAAACAAGAGTGAAGGGCTGAAGAAGCCTCCAACAAGAGTGAAGGACGAAGAAGCCTCCAACCAAGAAGAAATTGTCCCAAAAGATAGGAACAAAGGATGAATAAAAAGAACACTTCTGAAGCATGAAGAAGCTGCAAACACTGTCGAAGAATGATTGATGTAATGCCGAAAACATGAATGCAAGAGTGTCCATATGGTAAGTGATCCATCTCACTGAAATGCAAGTAACTAGCCACTGACGTACGTTGCATCTGAAAGTACATAGGAATAAATATTATATGCATAGCTCACTCCAACGTGAAACCAAAGGAAGCATTAGAACCAATAGTAGAAACCCCCCCATAATGTTGAAAAGGGAGAGGCATGATAGGTACACTGAAATTGAAAGCCAGAAAGAAGTGCATGAAGAAGAATCGGGAACATCTAAATGTGCAAACATGAAAGTACCCACATATAAATGGTGTGAAAACAAAATTCACACATGCATGAGGCTATTATCGTGGAAGGGACATTCACTTGACAAAGGTATGATTGCAAACAAAGGAAAAAACATCAAACCCCCTCATGACACTTTATAACATAGTGTGAGTACAATAATGGCACAATATGATGTGCAAGAATCCCAATACTACATATACAAAGTTGAGGCACTTTATTTTAGTGCGTTTACAAATGATAATACATGCAATGTGGGCAAGAATCTCAATACTACACATACAAAGCTAAGGCACTTTGTTTCAGTGTGTTTACATATGATAAATACATGCAATGTGGGCCCATAAGGTCCAAAAAGCACTACATATGAGAAGGAGGATTTTTGGAAAAAACTAATTATCAAATCTAGAAACCACCTGCACCATTGGAAAGAGCTTAGAACTAGATTTCTGACAATATCTCGTTTTCCCATTTTTGACATTGTATGCAAAAGTTATGTCGAAAACATTGAAGGCAACTCCAGAAAATAAGATTTGACTTTTACTGGAAATAATAGGGACCTGAGAAAAATCTCCAAAAAATACCTACACCACTGGAAAGTACTTTGAGTCCTCTTTTCGACAATATCTAGTTTTGCCAATTTTGACACAGTGGGAAAAAGTCATGGCCTCTGGAAGAAAACTGTCCTTAAAGGGAAATTACATAGTGTACTGGAAAAAATTTGACGGCCATATGGCCATCACAACATAAATATGACATTAAAATTGAAGGCCAAATGGCCATCACTGTATTTTCCCAATTGGACTTATTTTTAAAAAAATGTTTTTTTTTTAAATATATAAAATAAAATTTAGGGGTGGTGGATCCCAAGGGGCCGTTGCTAACAGGGTGGCGGTACCCCAAGGTACTATAGGGGTGGGCCCACGGATCTACCACCTCTACCATGGTAGGGGTGAGCAATACCTGCGTCCCCCAATGAATATATTTTTTTTAACAAATGAAAACCTATGATGCCTTTTAAAAAGGCATTTTTAACAAAAAAATTTTATTTGATTTTTTAAAATAAATCTAGAGGAAAAATATCATGAAATATTTTTTATTTTTACCTCGATTTTCATGTTGGGAAGGCCATATGACCCATTTGGCAAAAACATTTTGCCTCAGAGGCTCCCGGCACAAAATTCAACAATTTGGTAGTCGATCTTAGGGTTTTTGGGCCTTTTGAGTGCGATGGTGAGGTCTATTTGGGTCCAAAGTGCTCCAAAAAACCAACTACCCCCTACATCTGGCAAAAAATCCCTTTCTTTAAACCTTCACAGATTTGACAAACGAAAGCCAATTTTGACAAAACAAAGGTCAATATTGACTATTCCAGAAGCTCTGGATTCAATGGAAAGGTCTAATTTGACCTTGGATGCACTAAAAAATTGCTTCAAGGCAATATCCCTCAAAAAAGGAACATGAAGCTACAGATCTGGAGCTCTAATAACATGTTGAAGTTGATAATCCAACCTCACAAATCCTAATGAACACCTGCAAACAAATAACCTATCACACAAAAGAGATCAAGAGACACAATAATGGTGCTCTATAAACATGAAGAAAAAATGCATTAACCATTATATTAGATTACAAAAGATCAATCCTTATAAAAGGAGATCCAAACCCTAAAGGTGAAAACCCTAGGAATAATAATAAAATAAAGAATGCCTAAGTTTAGCTTAAGTGGAATAAAGTAAAGATGACTTAATTAATTAATATGATTAAATTAATTAAGTAAAAAACCTATTACTCTAACGATCCTGACATAGTCATCAAATACATTCAATTTTCTAAACCCTCAACATTTTCTCAACCCAAAAAACTAGGGTGGGACTCATACGCCACCTTGGACTTATGAGTCCCCCTAGGTGGGACCCATATGCCACCTTGGACGTATGAGTCCCATTTGGAACATTTTTAGGGTTTTGAGCGAGAAATTAGGGTTTTGAATTCAAATTTCATGAATGTCGGCATTTGGTATCTAATAAATAGTACAAATTAGATGGAGTGCCTATATAAACAAGGTTTCAAATCATTATTTCACTAAGCAATCAAGAGTCAAGCATCCTAAGACTTCACAAGAGCATTGTAGAGCATTCAAGAGCATTTCAAGAGTATTCAAGGGTAGATTATTAGAGTTTTATTGCAATAATTCAAGATCCATCATCATGTCAAAGGAATAGTTGTTGAGCTAATGTTGTTGATGTAGTATTGAAGATCCAAGTTGAGCATTGTTTCATATCCAATTCAAGATCAATATCTACATTCTACATGGCCACTTCATGTTAGATTGTTGATTTAAATTTCAAGACATCATTCAAGGTATCATTGTTCATGCTTCATTGTTTCATCATAAGGTTTAATTATCTAAATGAGGTTTGACCAAGGAAAAACCCTATCCACTAACAATCGACAAGTTTCTCTCTCTCTCTCTCTCTACATATGTGATTGCAGATCTAGGTGTTTTGAGACTTGAAGATCGTTTGAATATAAAGTTGTAAGATTGAAGAAAGTTGTCAAGGTTGTCATCTTCATAGAAAGTCACCTACAAGCCAGAATTCAGTGTTTAAGACTCGAAGATCTAGCAGGAGATAAGCTACAACAAATCACTAGAGGATACCAAAGTTTTAGCCAAACCCTAATATTGAGACTAAATCACCACCTTGGGCGTATGAGTCCCAATACATCACTTTTTCCAGTTTTCAGGAGATCCAAATCAGTCATTGAGAGATTCCAATTTCTACATAGAAACCCCAGTCTGGGACTAAATCACCCAGTCTAGTGTATGAGTCCCAGTGAGCTTCAAACAATAGATTTTTAGGGTTTCAGAGCTTTTTGTGACCATGTCTTTCTTCCAGGTACCTTTTTGTTTCATTCTCTTTTACTAGTCTAAAATTTTAGGTTCTTAATTCTCTAGGTTTCATAGCTAGATTTGCACATTTCTTTCATTCCATTTATTTCTAAGCATTTGCTTAGTGGCAAACCCCCTTTTTTGTCTTTAATCACACCCCTAGGACACCTTATTGTAGATCTCTTTTCCTGATTCCATCCCTAGATTGAGATCTCTAGGGTTTCCTTGAATGAACTATAACCAAATAGGAGCTAGGCCCTTTAGTTCCATCTCCTACAAGGTGGACACTTATTTCCTTGTGTTCAAATTAATTGTTAGACTTGTTTACAAGTAGACCTGAGATAATTAAATAGTATAATACACAATCAAATTTTGAAACTTGAATAAATATATGCAATATATAGACGCCATATGGTGACTTAGTCCACTTATGATGACTTAGTCCTACCATCTTGAGCTCAAATTTTAGTGATAAAACTCTCTTAGTGTCCTCTATCTAGATCTGGTGTCTGCTTTTGAATTCTATTTTTAGACCTATCTGATTTTGATCATTTGATCCATAAGGAAAGTAGCAATATGTTTCCTTTTCAAAGATGTGGTTTTGATATGGTAACACATGGCTTGTATAATTACAATCTCCCTACTTATGAGTACAATTTAAGGAAATGAAATGAACTCATTGAAATGCATGTTAGTCATTCTCCCAATATCTCTCCTAATTGTGAGAGTATCTTGGCACAAGAGAATGGAATCATTGACACATTTATTAATATCACTTTGCCTAAGCTTCATTCATCTCCTAATATCTCTCCCTCTTGTGAGAGTGTTTTGGTGCAAGAGGATGCAATCATGGAAAATCATGATAATTATAGTTTTTCTTCTCCCAATACTTCATTTACTTGTGAAGAGGGTATCTTGGTATTAGAGGATCCAATAATCGATCATCATGAGAATCTTGTTTGTATTTCTCCCAAAACCTCTCCTACTTGGGAAGATATTATGGTGCAAGAGGATGAAATCATTGATACATTTCTTTCAAAAGATAGTAAGATGGATTTCTTAGGTGAAAATGCTAAGGTGATATTAGATCTCCCCTTAAGAGAAGATCATCAACAAGAAGTTAAATATGTTGAGGTTATGAACACACAATTGGCACATTGATCCCTACTTCAAAATTGGAACCTTTACAAATTGAAGATAAAGATGAGTGTCTTTCATCTATGAAAAAAATTCTAGATGATGAGTGGGGATCATTAGATTTCATACCTAAATTCATGGGGGAATGCAAGATTACACCATGAAAATCAGAAAAAGAGAAAGAAGTTGCAATGGTATTGTGTTGCCAAAAAATGTATAGTTGAAATTTTTGTGCTCACTTGAGTCTCTCTTATGGACTTTGGCTTGATTTTTCCTAGATTTAATGTTGTAATGTGGTCAACACGTTCATATTAGGTCTTGGACCCTTGTGAATCATTAAGACTTCTAGGGTGTCTTGTAAAGGTGTTGTGAAGTGTTGTAACCCACTTTCACACTTTTCTAGAACCCTTTCATCATAATTCACTTAAATATTTCCTTTTTATGACTTACCGAGTCTTATTTTAAAGTGTTGTAACAAACTCTCACGCTTTTCTAGACTTGTCATCACAAATTCAACCCTTTCTCATGTTTAAATGTTCCCTTAATGCACTTTTCAGCCTTTCTTAAGTGTGTTTTTGAGGATATTCCCGTTAGATATCATTTAATGCCCTTTAATTCCTGACACCCACTTAAATTTCTTAAGTGGGACTAAGTCGCCAATAGGGGCGACTTAGTCCTATTTGGCACAAAAATCAAAATTATTTCAATTTTCTTACAGGATTTCATTCTCTAACTCGTGAGGTCGGCCTATGATGTACTATTTTTAGGAAATTTAGGGAAATCAAGTATAAATAAGGGTTTTCCTCCTCATTTTACATCCCATAATTCATCAAGCATTCAAGCATTCATTCACTTAATCATTCTCAAGCATTCAAGCACTCTAAGCATAATCAAGTCATCCATTGGAGCACTTCATTGCATATCTTTAGATTTCTACATCAAGGGTTTGGTAAGTTTATGACATTGCATGTTATCTATTTATCATTCTCTTCTCATTTCATTTCATTTTATAGGGTTTGATTACCAAAGTGGGGTTTGACCAAGACAAACCCCTATACTCTAACCCTTAACCCTTTTCCCCTCTTTGTATGTGTGTTTGTAGAATTTGTATGCAAATTTATCAAGGAGTTTGGTGTCAAAAAGTGGTCAAAAATTCATCAAAATCAACATAACCCTAGTTGAGGCTTGGAGATTCTTTTTAGCTCATTTTCTACATAATCAATATCAGACACCTGTCAGGAAAGCAAGTGCAAACCAAAATTTATAGGATCCTATCCTGAATTTCCATAAATCTACAAGTGGACTAAGTCACCATCTATGGTGAATTAGTCCCACTACCAGGCTTGAAAAGTGGTTTCTGCATTTTTGGATACCCATTTTGTAGATTCCTGTTCTGACAAATTTTCCTCGAAACTGGACTAAGTTGCCCAACTTGGCTTAAGTGTCCCAGTCAATATTTCCAGTCAACTCTATAGGATTCCAGAACCTCTCCACATTAGATTTCATATTCTAGGTGCACCTCTCTAGTTCTGTTTAGTTATTTCATCATTTACTTGCATTTCTAGGTTTTTTTGCATATCATAGTGTGTTTTCTAGCACTTTATATTTCTTGGGTTTAGCATCATTAAATCATTTATTTTTCAATTTTCTGCATTAGTACATCATAATTAGATACATTTCATCCCATTTACATTAACTTTGAGTGTAGACATTTACATTTTGGATCCCATTCCTCTCCTTTTAGGTGAAAAACCTAGAAGTGTTAGAGGAACCCTTGGGTAACCCAAAATCATTGTCCATAGGTATCAACACAACCTATAACTAAATCATCAAAAACAAAAAAAATCACAACTTCCAGCAAAAAGGAAAATACAAATTATACATCCACTTATGATGAAATTGATTATGTGAAACCACCTTCCTCAAAAGAAATGAAAGCCATTTATGGAAGAGGGTATCAACTCTTGAAACATTTTGGTTATAATGGGAAAAGGATGTGGTGCAAAAGAAAAAGGAATTCATGTTCCCATAGAGCCCAACACACAAGAAACAATAAGAGGTCTTGGTTATTCTACTTCCAAAATAATGAAAACATAAAAAAGATCCTTAGTCATACAAGAGATAAATAGCATTAATTGTTGCCCCTTGCCATGCGGTAGAACTATAGTATCACAACATGCTCACTACCATGCATGGGGGTATAAACTAGGATTTATGCAATCATATGTCATTTCACAAGGAGCAACATATCATCATCCATCTTGGCTCATCTTTTTCCCTGCACTTAGGGGGAAAGGGGTTAGGTAGCCTTATCCTAGGTGCATTCCTTCTAGCAAGGGATCCGTCTTTATCTCCTTAAAACATTAGTGTAGCAAGTACACTAAAATTTTAAGTGGGGCATGTTGATGGGTGTTTTGAGCACTTTCTCAACACAGGTAATGCATAGGCACACTACCTCTCTTGAAAGGTAGAAATTCACAAGCAAGTTACCAATCACTACCCCAAGGTCTCTCGGGTATCAGGTCATGATGTGCATGGGATTTCTCAGTTGATGTTTGATGTGGTTTTGCTGGTAATCACAGGGCAGACTTATGTAGTTTGGGTTGGATGCAAGATGAATCTTGAAATGGAGTTCCTAAGATGGGAAGTTAGAGTGTAGTTTGCTGCAGGTTCGAACAACAATCATAAACTCATGTTTTATCTTAAGATTTGGCTTTAGAATGTGCAATGAACCTTAGCATAGGATTCTTACTAAAAAAAAGGAAAAGGGCAGGGAAGAGAAGAGGTTCCTGGATCTGAAACTAGCAATGAACAATGATCATAAAGGGTTCTACTATGGATAGCTTCCTTAAAACAAAATTTCACTTAACCAATATAACTCATAGTATCATGAAACTTGTGCAAGCTTCTAAGGACTGCAAATTTTCCACCATTCATTCACCATAAACATGCATGAACAAAGATAGAAGTTTGGAGCAACTTTCAATTTAAGTCCAAACTAACTTTACACAACTATCTACCATCAGTAAACAACAAAAAATATGGACAAGAAAGGCATCAACACAACATAAATCTACACAACCATTGAACAACATTAACTAATCTACCAAAATAATCTAAAACCATGAAGAACAACAAAGCAAATCTATTTAGATCAACTAGCTATGGGAGATGAACCATGTAACATGCAAAGAAACTCAAGAGTCCACCAAAAGCTAATGAACTTCTATTAAAATTTCTACAACATTTCTTTACAACAACTCAAATCTCTCTTTGAAAATGAGAGGAGACCCCATATTTATAGTGTTCAAAAAGAAAAATGAATGGCCAAGATTGATTTGTATTGTGTGGCCAAGATTCACTACAAACTAGGGTTTCACCTACCCCAAATATATTACAATTTAAAATACATTCCTTGTCTTTTCCCTATTTTGTCCTCTTGTGGCAGCACTATAGCACTTTGTCTTCTAGTTGATTTCCTTTGCTGCAACTATTCTGTGAGGAACTTGTCATCAATGATTGGGTTTCCTTCCTACTTATTTAAAGTGGCATACTCCATAAGCTTGTTGATTAATGCTTGGAGCTTATCAACCTCCCTAATGTTAGATTGGAGCACTTGGTAGTTCCACTATTTGGATCGTTCTGTGAGCGTATCCCAATCTCCATCATACTTGGCAGTGTTATCACTGACCTATTTAGATTGGGTGAAAGCCCGAGTAGCAAAACTCATGAAATCCGTGGTGAGTTTGCTGACATTCCATCCTCCATCTTCTTCTGGAAATAAGGTTTTATCTTCTCTGGATCAATCTCAACAGTGGGCATGTCATAACTTGTCATTAACTTCACGTACTGAACACAATCAATCCTAACATCCTTTGCCCAATCAATGTCAGGCTCCACCTTATGGAACACTTGCTCCAGGATTTCCTTTTTGTGGTCGAAGTCCATTTTCAAAATTTCAACTAGCCAATGATTGTCCCTTGTGAATGCAAGCTCCTTTTCCCACATTTTCTGAGGCAGCTTGAGGATGACCTTGATCTTAGGATAAGTGGACCTATAAATCCCTGGGAAGTCAGTGCAGAAATTCCTCATGCCTTCTAGGTGTCTTTGGACTTCCAAGAACTTATTTGTTATCCTGACAACACGATTAATAGCCATGTTTCCAGCATACAGGACTTGTCAAAACCAATCCTCCATGGTTTTGATCCAGTTCTTCCTTTTCTCAAGCTTGTCAAATTGCTCTTTGGACAATAGCTATAGTGGAGCTGAGGATGTTGTGGGAAATTCCTCCGCGAACGACCATTATTGAATATAGCCAGTTAAGTCGGCCAGCTGCACTTTAATTTCCTCCTTGGAGACCTTGTCCTTCTGCATTAGGTGTACCACTGTGGCAACATATTCCTGAAGGTGGTCTATTTTTTGTTCTTTGAAAGTTATCCCCAGGTCAATGGTAGAGACGTTGTAGCTTATTCCTTCTTCTCCCACCACTGGTGTAGCTACTTGCACAGTTCTTGATCCAGAGGCTTCCATTGTCAGCTTGGATCTAATTTCAGGATTCTTTTCTTTCTTGGTGTTGATCTAAGCTAGGGCCAAGATGGCCTCCAATCTTGCCTTGGGATCTTTGGGAGTAGGATCCCTCTTCTCCAGTTGATTTTCTATCCACTTGGGCATCTGAGACTCTTCCTTGGGTGATTCACGATCACCTTCTTCTTCTTCCCTTCTGACTTCAATCTCTTTATCATTAGGAGCTTCCTACTCCGTCCTTGTGTCTTTTCCTTCTTCTTCATCGGAATCCCAGATGAACACTGCATCTTTGATTGAGGACTTGGTGGGTGTGCACTTCTTGGGGCTGTCCTCTTCTTTGTAAGTCTTCTCCTGTTCTTCAGCCTCATGCTCATATTCCTCAAGATGTTCCTCTTCATGAGACTCCATCTCAGGCCTACCCATTTCAAACTCTTCCTCAACTTATCTTCCTCTTTACTTTCCTCTTCCTCATGCCGAGGTGGCACATCCTGTTCTTTCTTTTCTTGTTCTTCATGCTATGTTGAGAGAGACATTTCTTCACCAATCTTGGAGCTTTCTTCTTGTTCTCCAGTTGGAGGCTTAGAATCTTCCTCCATTTTATCACTTGGTTCCCTTTCTTATTTGGAAGGTGGCTTTTCTACTTCCTCTCCAGCATCCCTCAATTTTCAAGCCAACTCTTCCTCAAGGTCTGCATCAAAAGTCTCCATAATGTATTTAGTGCTGGCATCTTCTTCTTCACCACTCTCGGAAGACTCTGTTTCTTCTCCTTCATGGACCACCTTATCAATTTGCAAGTGCTGGTGTTTTGGGTGTTTATGGTAATCATCTGATTCCTCCTCCAACACCCTTGTCGTTTCCTTTTCCTAACTTTCCAACTCCTTTGATATTTGCATTGGAGCCCTCATCTCTGGTGGTTTAGTAGGAGGAGTGGAGGTATATTTGCAAGAATTTGTGCCAAGGCAACCTAGACAACGGGGTTCATAAGTACTCCTGATAGTTCTATAGGAA